>JAMQGS010000019.1:0-212500 GCA_028455905.1 Neoseiulus californicus
TCTGTTCTGTGGATATTGAGAACTCGATCCTTGTTCATCAGAGATTATACATACTCAGTGGCTTCGATTCTTGTCCTGGCGCTATGTTGAGATACTTTTTTTCGCTCCATAGAAGAGACTGTTGCTTCGCCAAACGTTAGCTATTACTGAGGGTCACAATCATTATTACCTATCGACTTCTCGATCTCCTATTGTTCCGATTCCTTCGTCGACATTGTCGACTCCAACCCCAATTTACTTCAATTTCTATAAAATCTATACAGAGGCGTCGTCAGAAGATAACTTAACCAAATTTTTTATTGCTTTCCTTTTTTTGACTAGGCCAGAATAAGCCGAACTTTTATGAATGATGTGTTTCTTACGGTGGACGAGGGGAAGAGACCGAATATGTCGGTTCCGGATTCTTTTCGGGTCCAGTCAAACAAGGGACGTCGCACTCCTGGAAGCTGGGCCTTCACCGGAAACAAAGACCCCGACCGAAAAACCTATATCCGAGGAATCACATCTCCTGGACACTACGATCATCCATCCTGAATCCTACGACCTTACGAGTTCCGATCTGCAAACCCATCGGCACCTCATCGTCGACACCTGTTTAACACCACTCAATTGACCAGAACAACGAGGGATTCAACAGATCCCATACTCTGGGTTCAAGAGTCCCACGAGGAGACCGTGGGTCTCCTCCTCCACCCGAAAGGAAAACTCAGACTCTCGATTCTCGCATACACGAACACCGACACGCTTTGGATCCGAGACCTCACATCGGGATCACCTACCCGTTCAATCCTACCCTCGACCCTACATCACTACCTTCTACTAGGTACTACTGCTTTACTAATTATTTTGAAATAAACCGGACCAAAATTTCCCCAGAATTGGTCCAAAAACTTTTTGTCTTCCTCAAACCTGGTGCCCGATACCTACATATAGAACTATTTCCACCGGATCCATATGGTCATGAAGGTAAACCATCAAATTTCAAAATTAATAAGGTGAAACACCTTCCACCGTTTTACCAAAACCATTGATGTCTTCACTCCACGAATTTCATCCACCGTCTCCTCATGGGAATTCCCTCATATAGTCCCCCCATCCAACTCCTATGTTAACGGACACTGGTGGATACCATGGAATCTACGATTCAAAACACATTACACACTACAACCAGAAGTCGTCGTAATTCAACGTTGACTCGAACAAAAGAATCTCTGGCTTCTCCTACGCGAAACGAACCCTTGCGTCGACGACGGTGGCCTCCAAGATGTCGCTCCGGTGGCTCTCGTGGATCACCATCTGAAAGACTGTGGGGTGAGATCGGTCTCTGGCATAAGCAAAAATTTACCACTATTTTCCTGTTCTGAGTACCTCAACGGCCTAACCTCTCGCCAATTTCCTTCCTTGCCTTCAAAAACACCTTCCACATCGACGTGACACACACCCGACTCTGTTCAAGACCCCTCCACTGACGCCTTCAGGACATTCCTGGGAGAAACCTGAATTCAATAAAACCATGCTTCCAAATTCTGTCGTTGTCTCTTCCTCTCGTAGTTGGTTCACTACTTCCCCGTCTTTTCCTATTTCCGCATTTCCTGCGGAGCTGCAAAGGTTCAACCGAAGGTTGAAATAAAGATTTTTCGACCCTGTTTCCACCTAATTGCCACTCCAATCCTTGGGTCCGCCATTTCCTTGCTTTTTGGACCCCGTTTCCCACTTGAGCCACTTTACTTGCCTTCGAGCCCTCAATGAGTCATCCTATCGGTCCGGATGCGTTACATCGGATTTCTTCCTTCCGTTTTACGCGTTCCCAGTGGATTTTTCAGCACTTTCTCTGAGGCCTGATTCACTCCAATCCCGGAATCGCGCCATATTAAAGTTTTTTGACCCCGTTTCCCCACTTCTGGTTTCACTGAGCGGTTCTCGAGCCTCAACGAGTCATCCCATCGGCCCCGGATGCGCAATGATCAGAATTGCGTGCCTTACGCGTTCTCAGGTGTTTCAGCACTTTTAAATCTCCTGCACCTCCAACCTGAACCCGCCACAGCTTTGGGACCCCAAAGCCTCCTTGAGCTTTCATTTTGAGCTGCCCTCGAGCCTCAAACGAGTCATCCCATCGGTCCGGACGCGCCTTTGGCTGGATTCTCTTCAAGTCGCATGTGTTCATAGTGAATTACAGCGTTTGGGGCTTCTTTGCTTTCAATCCCGCGGGGCCCGCCATTTTGAGTTTGACCCCGTTTCCCCACTTGGAGCCATAATTTGAGCTGCTCCTCGAGCCTCAACGAGTCATCTTACCGGTCCAGATCGTTCCATTAGATTCTTCTTCAAGTTTCACGTGTCTGCCATTTGAATTGTATGCCGCTTGAGGCCTCCTTTTGCCTCTCCAATCCCGGGCCCGCCATTTTTGACGCTGCTTTCTTTAACCCGTTTTCGCCGATGCTGTCAATTTGACCGGGTCTGCTCTATAAAAAAAATGAGTCATCCTGTCGGTCCCGGATGCATTACATCTGATTTTCTGTTTTACGCGTTCCTAGTGTGTTTCAGCGTTTTCTCGAGGCCTCCTTGCCACTTTAATCCCGGGGTCCGCCATTTTGAAGCTTTTTGGACCCCGTTCCCTCACTTGGAGCCAATTTGAGCTTTTCCTCGAGCCTCAACGAGTCATCCTATCGGTCCCTGATGCATTACATCAGGATTTTCTGTTTCCGGTCCCTAGTGTGTTTCAGCGGTTTCTGAGGCCTCCTTGCCACTCCAATCCTGGTTCCGCCATATTTAAGCTTTTGGTCCCCGTTTTCCACTTTGAGCCAATTTGACAAGCCTCGAGCCTCAACGAATCATCCTTATCGGTCTCGGATGCGTAGCATCAGATTTCCTTTTGTTTTACGCGTTCCTAGTGTGTTTCAGCGTTTTCTGAGGTCTCCACACTCCAATCCTGGGTCCGCCATATTGAAGCATTTTGGAATCTTCACCATCCACTTGGAGCCATTTGGGCTGCCTCGAGCCTCAACGAGTCATCCTATCGATCCCGGATGCGGTTTATTAGATTCTTCAAATTTTACGTGTTCACAGTGGATTTCAGGGTAAATATTCGGGGCCTTCTTTTTACTTTTCCAATCCCGGGGTTCCTGCCATTTTGAAGCTTCTTGGACCCCGTTTCACTCTGGCTTGCACTTGAGCTCGCCTGGATGCTCAACGAGTCATCTTATCGGTCCCGGATGCGTTCTCTTAGATCATTGGTTTTTGGAGCCACCTGGAGCCAATTTATAAGCAACATCGAGTCCTTCAATGAGTCATCCTCCTCGTCCCGGATGCGTTTTATTGGATTCTTCCTTCAAATTTCACGTGTTCCCAGTGGTCTCTGCAAGCTTTCTTGAGTGCCTCCTTTGCCACCTTTTCCACATCCTGGATCCGCTATTTGAGCTTAACCCCCTGCTTTCAACTTAAATACTTGGGCTGGCCTGGGAGCGTCAACGGGCTGGCCTCATCGCTCCTGCATTGATTGCATCGATTTCTTCAGCTCTACGCGTTCCCAGTGGATTTCAGCACTCTCTGAGGCCTAATTGCCACTCCAATCCTGATATCCGCCATTTTGAAGCTTTTGACCCCGTTTCCCCACTTGGAGCCAATTTAGCTGCCTCGAGCCTCAACGAGTCATCCTATCGGTCCCGGATGCGTAACATCAGATTTCTGTTGTATGCGTTCCTAGTGTGTTTCAGCATTCTCTGAGGCCTCTTGCCACTCTCCAGTCCCGGGGCCCGCCATTTTGAAGCTTTTGACCCTGTTTCCCCACCCCCACACCGGGTCCGCCAGAAGCGCCCGCCCACAGCTTCCCAATCCTGGGTCCGCCATATTGAAGCTTTTAATCCCGTTTCCCCCTAATTGCCACTCCAATCCTTGGGTCGCCTTGCCCCGCCCCGAGCCGAGCGCCCGCCATTTTGAGCTTTTGGACCCCGTTTCCCCACTTGGAGCCAATTTGATGCCCTCGAGCCTCAACGAGTCATTGTTGAAAATAGGGTGTCCCGTTCGCCTCTGACTTGTCTCACTTGCTGTACTATCTACTAAGTATACCATGAGGCTCCTTCGGTGCCTCACGTACGTTTTTCCCCTCACTTACCTTGACTATATAAGCAACTACATTGGATACAATAAACACTTGGACTTCCTCTCTACCAAGAGCTCCGTGTGTCTTAGCTTTGTGACTACGTTAACTGACTAAGTGAGAACCTGTACCTTCCAACACGTTATCAAGCACGAGTTCGACTCTACATCAATCGGTGAGATACAAATCTCAAATATTCTCAACAACTAGAATATACAAACAGTTCAGTTAATCGTATAAAGAAAAATAGAAATAGATAGAGAGCAAGTGCTCCCAGTGCTACGATGCCAGAACCAACCGATACAAAACCCGCGGTTAAACCGGGGACAGACAATCCTGGCACAAGCGGCACTACGGATGGAGACCAAAAAGAATCTAAGGACTCTAAGGACTCGGATAGTCCAGTCAAATTGGCAGCAGACGGTTCAAATTATGGATTGTGGAAACAAATGGCAACGGTGTATTTGAGTAACATCCCAAAAGTTTGGGAGGTGATCAAAGGAACCCTTGCACAGGTCGAAAGGGAAGAAGCTAGCCTCACTGAAGCCGATAAAGCTAAAAATGCAGAATTCAAACTGTGGAATCAAAAAGCAAGAATGAAACTCTTTGACATTATTAGTCCAATCCTGGCTAACCATGTTTTTCACGACGACATCGAAACTATCAAAGCAAAAACCATGTGGGACAGACTTGTTGAAAAATTCTCAAAACTCAGCGGTGCTCAGAAACAGGCAGTAGCGGCACGATTCACCAACTTCAAATTCTCTCCAAGCAAGTCTGTTGAACAGAACGTGACAGAGTTTGTGCGTATCACCCAACTTCTTCAGGAGATAAATATGGTCTATCCAAGAGAAGTGCTATGTTCAAAGCTCCTTGAGTCCCTACCAACATCCTGGGAATCGTTCCGCATGTCATGGGCAAACCGATCAGATAATGACCAACAATTCACAACACTTTGCAGCATTATCAATGCTGAAGCATATCGACGAAACGCAAACAATCAAAATGATAGTGCTGTCGCCCTGTTTTCTCGCATGAGAATTGGTGGAAACAGAAGATTTCACCGAGGCGGATTTCGCTCGAATCAAAGAGGCAGAGGTGGATTCCAAAGACGACCCTTTCAAAATCCCAATCCAGAACTACCCAGGCAAAATCCCACATGCTACAAGTGTGGCAGACAAGGACATCTCATGAGAGATTGTCGTAGCACTGGTACCACGACCCAGAGAGGTCAATATCCTAGGAGAGGCCAACGAGGCCATCGAGGAAGGAATCAAAGAGGTGGCAGACCTCAATTCCACGTAGCCGAAGCACTTATGGTTTTGGGGACTGAGGACTCAGTCGGTTGTGGTAAAACCAAACCTAGAACTTTGAGAATGTACCCCAGGGCATACGGCCTATATCAGGGCCACAGTGCAGAGTTCAGACACAAATCTCCTTACTTGATTTGTGACAGCGGAGCCAGTCACCATTGCGTGAACGACAAGAGATGGTTTAGCAATCTATCGCTACAGTCTGAAACCCGGGAGGTCAAACTGGGAAGTGACCACAAACTGCTGGTTCAGGGTTGTGGTACCGTCCCATTGACCATCAGACAGGGAAACCACTTTGTGTCGATGACACTGTACAACGTATTATTGGTGACCGGTATGAGAAAGAATTTGTTGTCTCTCGGCAAACTGGCAGACGAAGGCTACAAGGTGACTGTAGAAAAAGGTGGACTTGCTATCGCAAAGAACCACGATCGCGTCTACGCACCTAGATCCCAGGGGTTGTATAAACTGACAGTGTGCACACAATGGAGAGACAACCCTGGTCAGCTAATGATGATCAAACGAGACAGCATTGATGAGTTGTCTGATTCCGAGAATGAAGTCGAAGGCGATGGCTTTGACATGCTTGATGAATTAAATGAAGCGGCGCCACGAGGTGAACGGAGCGTAGATCAACCGCCCGAATCTGATGAGACTGATAACCTAAATGACGAAGCTGGTGTTGATCTTGAGGATCATGAGGACAACAACCATCAACACTCGTCTGACGGTGATTCACAGAAGGTTACTTCCAATGAACCAAGCTTGGTGGAAGCAGCAACGCAACCCTCACAAGACGTTGTGAGTAAGAAGCAGAACTCTCAGACAGAAAACCTAGACTGGACCAAGAATCAACCAGTCAGTCTGAAATATGCGCAAGAATTGTTTGCACATGTCAACAAAGAAACCTTAAAGAGGTTGCTCGAATTGGAGAGAATCCAATACACTGATGACTACGAACAATGCGAAGTCTGTATCGGAGCCAAACAGACTCGAATCTCCTACAGAAGCCGTCCAGAACTGGGTCGAGCATCAGAACTCGGAACTGTTACGGCGATCTCTGCTCAACATCAGTGAGCTCGTTAGGAGGAGCAAAATACTTTCTGTTGCTAACAGAAGAGTTCTCCAGGTACCGAAAAATCTACACTCTCAAAACCAAGGATGCGACTCCAGACTGTATTTGACATTACATTCAATGGTTCGAGACCCAGACTGGCAAAAGACTCAAGCGCTTCATGTCCGATCAGGGAACTGAGTTTTATTCAGCCCAAACTAAGGAGTTATTCGATAGCAAAGGTATAGAACAGACGTCCTCATGCGTCTATACGCCGGCAATGAACGGGATAGCAGAACGCGGTCATCGTACTTTGTTAAATTACACCAGAGCCATCCTCATAAAATCAGGACTTCCAAAGTTCATGTGGGGAGAAGCCATCAACTATTCAGCAGATATACTTAACATGGTAACTCTGAATAGAAATACTCAGAAATCAGCATATGAGATGATCCATGGTTTCAAGCCATACTTTGGCAAACTTTTCCCGTTCGGTGCCGACTGCTATATCATCCTTCAGACAACCAAGAATAAATTGTCTGATCGAAGCGAAAGAGGATTTTTGGTCGGAGGACCTGAGCGCGGTTTGGGATATCGAATCTACGTACCTAGAACGAACGAAGTCGTGAGAACTCGAGATGTAAAATTCCTCAAGAATCCCAACAGCGAGGATAAAGTAAAACTATTCGGAAAGTCCAGCGCAGTGGATGTCTTCAAGACGTCAGAAGAGGCCTCACAGGCTGAATCTGACGTTGGGCCTCAGTTAACCGATGCGCCCGTCGAGCCTATCCCTAACTCGAACCAGAAGATACCACTAGTGAATGATGCGCTGAACGAGCCAACTCAGTCAACTCCTAAACCAGAAAATGAGAAAAAGCAAAAGAAGAGAAGAAAACGAGGACTGAGATTCACTCATAAGAAGAAGCATAAGAAGCCTCAAGCTGACAGCAATCTTACTGAAACTGATGAACGTTTGGCCAATGAGGCCCCGAGGGAGGCCCCTGACTCAACTGAGTCTTCTGACAATTATGGTGAGGCCTACAGAGCCTCAGGAACGAGAGGGGCCAAACCGGATAAACAACCCATGAAAGAACCCGAGACTTTCGAAGAAGCTGTCTCAGGTTCAGAGGCAAGGCAGTGGAATGAGGCTATTGCTGCAGAGCTATCCAGCATGGAAAAGCTAGCGGTTTGGGAGCCATCGGAACTGCCAAAAGACAGAAAGCCAATCTCATGCCGCTGGTTGTTCAAAAGAAAAACCAATCCTTCTGATCCAGCTAAAGTTCGATTCAGGGCCAGATTGGTCATAAGGGGTTTTTCCCAAACCCCGTTTTTCGATTTTTCCCCTGACAATATCTACGCCCCAGTGGCGAGAGCTGAATCAACAAAGCTCATGTTGAGTTTGGCTACAGAAGAGGGATTGGTGTGTCACCAATGCGATATCTCAAGTGCCTTTCTATACGCACCCCTTGAGGAGGAAATTTACATGGAACCTCCAAAGGGATTCAAGCTAAGCGAAAACAAAGTATTATTGTTAAGGAAAGCTCTTGCACGGCTTGAAGCAAAGTCCAGCCATGTTTCATAAGACCCTAGCTAAAATCCTGGGTGACATGGGATTGAAACCTTTGAAAACTGAACTTTGCATTTTCACAAGTGGAGAAAAGGAAATCGCTTCATTGCCCTTGTCTATGTCGACGACCTTATGTTGCTGGCAAGCAAGCAGGCACAGATTGAAGCCTTTCTCAAAACTCTATCAGCCAAGTTTGAGATCACTCATCAGAAGCTCTCTTACTATCTTGGTATAGAGATTCACCATGAACCAGACGGAGCTATCCATATTAACCAAGCTCAATATACTATGGAGATTGTGGAACGATTTGAGATGCAAAACCATAAAACGGCGGCATCACCTTCCGACAAAACAATTTATGATGAAGATGACTCACTCCCATGTCCTGACAGACCTTACTCCGCACTTATAGGTGCTCTCATGTATTTGGCAACGATCACCAGGTTTGACATTGCATTTACGGTGAATTATCTTGCCAAATTCTCAAGCAGACCTACTGAGCGGCGTTGGAATGAAGCCCTCAGAGTATTAAAATACATTGCTGGCACAGCCTCTCATGGGATCACGTTTAGACCTGGAAACTACGGACCCACAGAGGTATACTCGGATGCGGATCATGCGGCCGACATCCGAACCCGAAAATCAGTATCGGGAGCAATACTTCTGAGACAAGGAGGAGCAATAGCTTGGAACTCAACCAGGCAAACTACCGTTGCTCAGAGTTCAACGGAGGCCGAGTTCCTGGCAGCAAGCAATGCTCTCCGTTCCTCAATTTGGGTAACCAAACTTTTGAGCGAACTAGGAATAAACGAGAAACATACTCTCTTGATAGATAACATATCAGCTATCAGCCTAATCAAAAATAGTGCTTTTCATTTCACAGAAGAAGCAAACATATTGCTCTCTCCGAAATGATGATCAGAGATCATTACCAAAAGGGGGAGATAGATTTAAAATACGTAAATACCACCCTCCAGAAAGCCGACATTTTGACGAAAAGCATAACAGGCGCTAGATTGCAGGAGCTCCTTAAGTTGACAGGACTGACAGCGCTCCACCATGCCAAGAAGAAGACTGATGCTGTGGATCATGGCCATACTCTGGGTCATCCCGACACCTGCTAATGGATTCTTCAGCTATGAACACGTTTGTCCGATTGAGTGTCGAGAGAAACATATACCATGCTTGATAGAGGGTAATTCCAAAACGGGTTTTGACGTGGACTGTATGGAGTCTGAGGTGGCATGTGAACAGTCAGCCAGTAACACCATGGCATGCATTCGAGAGAACGGACCCACCGTCGGTGGCTCCACCATCTGGCTTGACTACAAAGAACACTTGCCGCCCCCGGCACCGCCCAGTCCATCGCCTATTAACCAAACGTGCAGTTGCCTGCCATACATAATATCAATAGCTTGCCAATCAACTCTATCGCTCATGTATATGATAAGCGTCATAATTAAGGTGATGGTTAAACGTCAGAATCGTACTGACAGATATGAAAGAATGATTGACCCAGATGCACCATATCAACCGACGGTTGAGGACATAACTGAGGAACTAAGACATGAAGGCATGAATAATCAATAAGAAGACGACTATAAGGCATGATTCAACATATTATTCTCTCTTATACATATACATTACATTAAGACTAGAGGTCAAGATATTCCTCTAAATCCTCATCATCTATACACTTCAAGTCATCGGGAGTATCATCCCATATAACTCTATCTATTGTGACTTCTGATTCAGGACGGAACAACTCGTCCTGATCGTTCCAATAGAACCCTGGGTGGGTGACGTGGGTCACAAGATATGCCTTCACATGAAGGTCAAAACGATTTAGCCTTCCATAACAGGAGAGCAGAACGTCAGGAATGCGCTGTCGAACGTATTTAACAGCGTAGTCCGTGACTGCCTCACGGATCCGACCACGCGCTGAGCTGAAGATGATTCGGCGCGAGTGATGGTCAACATCCTCCCAATGAGCCCTGACCATGGCTTCATCGGGCATCATGTATGTGCCCTGCCGAGATTTGACGCGATTGAACCAGGCATATCTGAACATATCGAGTGCCTGTTCGTTGCACTTCCTAAACTTCTCAAGGTTCATGGCTTCATTGAAGCCCGCCTCTAGACATTCTCGGATCCGCAAATCAACCTGATCCGAGCGATGGGAGTCTATGATCCAGTTGAGTCGGTTTGCCTTAGGAACCCTTAAGGCAAGCATAATGTCTAGAGGTCCGTCCCTGGGTCTGGCGTCTAGATGGTTGAAGTCTAGGATCAGATACACGGGATCATGATCCAACAGGGTCTCTAGCTCAGAGCGATGAAATGGTGAATCCGCTTCACAGAAGACATCGGCACAGAAGCATGGAAATGGGGGTGGCAGGGCAGGCGTGATCCTGTTCTCAATGAGCCAGGATTCATAGCCCTCCTTCATCACATTGCACGCTCGTTGAAGAAAACCTTCCATGATGATAGAGATTGATGATAGTTGAAGGAACTAACACAACAGATGAAGATGCAGGATGAATTGGTGTGGGTGCGTTGGTACACTGCAAGAGACTGTGAGGATGTGAACTGCGTTGCACGCAGTGGCGTAGCTAGGGGGGGGCGGGAGGGGCGGTCCGCCCCGGGCGGCACTTTCTAGGGGGCGGCACTATCAGCTTGTCGTGTCTGCTATCAAACTTGAATGGGAAAGAGCGACTGGGATCTGAGCTCCAAAGGCGTCAGCGTTGGTGAGTAAGGCTGAAAGGAACTCCCGGGAGCCGCGATTTTCAGAGTCCGCCGCGCTCCCCGACGTCCTCCGCAATTTTCGACGTTCCCAGCGATGACTGAAGCATACGAGAATTCGGACGTTCAGAACCAAGTTTTTTGTCGATCTCGTCATTGTTTCGCCCTGAGAAGCGCTCTTGATCCCATTCCGTGGATCGGATCGACAGTGTCGCGGTAAAAGAAAATTGAGAACCGTTTTTGCGGCATCTCTGATCGAATAGCCATCTCTGGATTACCGCAGAGGCTCATTCGTCATCGAACATATTTCCTGGATCGAAGGAGACGATTTGGCGAAGGCGGAGCTCAGAGTTTTTGGACCTCAATCAAGAACCTACGCAACTTCAGGCCTCGGTCCAACGATATGCGGAGCTTCCTCGAATCGCGCTTATTTGTCTCATGTCAGCGTTCCGGTCGCAAGTTGTGGTGCCGAACGCTCCTTCAGTCCTTACTCTTGACCTCACACCTTGCCAGTCTGCGATATTGTCTATCGAAACGCCGGAGCATTCTAGCTCTAATTCAGGCGCTCCATTTCCGCGCAGATCGTGCGCAGTCGGAAAGCTCCCTATTTTCCGATGCGTACGAACCAGGACCTCGTTGTAAGTTGAGCTCGTTCCAGTAGTACGTCACTCCATCGAACAGGCTGCCTAGTGCGATCATCACGACACTAGCCAACCAGGGTTATCAGAGCATCACATCGAAATTTCTCGCATGCTTCGAAAGAGGGTGCATGGTAGGTTGTCCGGGGAAGGGGGCGGCAGCTCAACTCTCCGCCCCGGGCGGCACTCTGGCTAGATACGCCACTGGTTGCACGTTTTTGTTTTCTCAAGGGGGAAGGGAAATTAACCCCTCAACCTCAAAACTCACAGAAAGAGATTCGAGAGTGAAAGGGGGAGACAGCACTCCCCCACCTTCACAGCCCAAACCAAGATTCAGTCGACTAAATGTTTGGCTTGCTCAGACATGACGGCGGATGCGTTCGTCAGGTGCAGGCGCGCGGATTGTGGTTGACTCTAATGTACTCTCACAACCCAAGGAATGAGAAACCAAGAGATTGGGGGCCGAATGTTCCTTTATTTGATGGCTCTACCTAAACTACATGTTAAAGGCAGAAATGTAATATGATAAGATGTATTAAGTAAAGAGTCATCGCACTATACCTAACAAAAAGAAAAATACCTATGAGATTGTAATCAATACATACCTAGATTTAATATTTGGGATCTTTAAGCTGTATAAGTATGAACTAGAATAACTCACTTATTCAAACGAAATATACCACTTAAACATACGGGCGCAACGATAGAACTCACGCGAGCCCAGGATATGTACCGTGACTGCATAGTCAGTAGCAGGAAATGCCTTCAGAAATTTGATGTTGGAAGGCATACCAAGATTGCGCATGATACACACGCGCTCAGAGATCAAACGGCAGACGACAATCTTGGAGCCGATCTCAAAGTCGAGATCGACGAAGTTGAAAATTCGAAACTCATTCGACCAAATGAGTGCCGTCGCTGACTCGGGGTGAAACGGCCGTATCGGAGCGATCTCAGTGGTTGTGGTCGTTGTGGTCGTTGTAGTCGTAGGTGGCGGCGTGGTCGGCTCTTCGGTGAGTGGCTCCACTGCCTGAGTTGTTGATTCGAAAATTTGAGCCGGGCAGACAGGTGTGGGCTCACTGGCTCTGGATTCTGCGTCTGATCCAACGAATGATGAACGATGTTAAACCATAAAGAAGTCGAAACAATTGTATAACGAAAACAATAAGACCCTCATACTCACTGTTGAGCCAGCGGTACAGGACGCCTCCGGACAGGCCCGACACCAAAATCAGGATGAAGATCCAGAAGATGCACTTCATTCTGAAGGCGTCTTGATTGCGTGCTTCTTGACGCAGCTGCTCTCGTGCTGGCTCGAGAAATCGAAGGGGCACCTCAGCTGGGAGTTGTGCCGGCAAACCTTCACCCTCCGGTGATGGTGGCGGTGCACGCACTACTTGAATTTGGTCAGTTTGAGAACCCCGAACGCTGCGACGACTCGGCGATCCGTGTTGGCCCAGGGGTGACTGGGCATCACCTCGCGAAGATCCACCTTCGGATCGATGAGTATTGGCGTCTCGTCTTTGGCCAATTGCAGAAGAAGATCTTTCTGAGTCCGATCGAAATCCGCGCAAATGTACGGGTCGCTCCCAGTGCAAAAGTTCCTGAGGGTGATCAACCCTGGGGGCACCACTAGAAGGAAATGGATCTCCAAAATCAACAGAAGAAATCAACAAAGTAAACGGCAACAGAAATTAAGATGTTCAGTGCAATGCTCACCCCGGAAACTTTCGCCACAGAACTGGGCCAAGTTGGGGTCGAGCGACCCACAAAGCACTGGGACCAAGATCACAATGCTGTGCTGATTCAGCAGAGTAAAATCGAACTCCAAGGCTGGGCGGTTCACTCCAACTTCTGACGGTCCTTCCAGGATTGATTGGGATCGGTGAGACTTCGAGGGACGAGCTCGCGGATACGTCAACTCTACGGCTTTCTCCAGCCGCCTGAGCTTGAGTGCTCTCACCTTCGAGCTCGATGGCTTGGAGTCTGATGTCCGCACGGAGAGCTCGGGAAACGGTAGAATTACCGCCGGTGGAGGTGTTGGAACCGGGTCTGGAACTGGGGCGGGCCCCTGAGTTGGAGGGGTGATCGGTGGTTGATTCGGCTGAACGCCTAGTTCCTCCCGAAGAAATTCGTCCAGAATGTGCAGCTCCACGAATTGATTGAAGGCTTCTGATGGCTTCAATGGCACGCAACTTTGCTGCTCGGGGTGGTAGCGATCTTGGAACAGGATCAGCGACGACCGACACGTCAGATGATCTGCTGGATACCCTCTGATTGAGAACTCGTGGAATCTCAGGCGAAAGGCTTCGTTGACTAGAACCCAGCGGTTGCGGTTCGACGACTCCACGGTTCCTTGATGATGAGTGGGCTCCAGATCTGCGACGTACTCCAGACTCACCGGGCATAACCAGCCGAATGATTTCCTCAGCGACAGTTCGCTGCTTTTATACTCTCTCCAGAGGACGCAACCTCGGTTTCGGACCTCAATAAGTGCAACGGTATGCGGAGTGCAGACAAAAAGAGCTTTATTTCGAGAGACACATCGACAATGATGATCCCAAGCAAAATATGATGACTCACCCCTTGCTGGGAATTGAATTGAGTTGTCGGCACTCAGCATCTCGTTTTTGAGACAAAGCTCTAGCATCCGACGCGGGTGGCTACCAACAAGTGACATGCGACAGCAGTATCCGACGCGGGTGGCAACAAACAAGTGACATGCGACACTTAAACAAACGCAGTGTCAGGAATGCACCCCCCATCACTTCGCAACCAGATGTTCATGGATGAAAGTCGGCCACTGATAAATTAGGTCTTAGAACACATGGGTGTAGATGCATGAAATTGTTCAGCTAATCTCTCAAGAAACCTTTTTGATGTAATCTCAAGTATGCGCAAACACCGATCAGTATCAGTATCAGTACCTATCGGCTCTCGGAACAAGGGGGAGTGTTGAAAATAGGGTGTCCCGTTCGCCTCTGACTTGTCTCACTTGCTGCACTATCTACTAAGTATACCATGAGGCTCCTTCGGTGCCTCACGTACGTTTTTCCCCTCACTTACCTTGACTATATAAGCAACTACATTGGATACAATAAACACTTGGACTTCCTCTCTACTAAGAGCTCCGTGTGTCTTAGCTTTGTGACTACGTTAACTGACTAAGTGAGAACCTGTACCTTCCAACAGTCATCCTATCGGCCCCGGATGCGTAACATCAGAATTCTCTGTTTTACGCGTTCTCAGTGTGTTTCAGCACTTTCTGGGGCCTCCTTGCCACTCCAATCCCGGAATCCGCCATTTTGAAGCTTTTTGGACCCCGTTTCCCCTCTTTGAGCCATTTTGAGCTGCCCTCGAGCCTCAACGAGTCATCCTATCGGTCCCGGATGCATTACATCAGATTTCTCTGTTTTACGCGTTCCTAGTGTGTTTCAGCGTTTTCTGAGGCCTCCTTGCCACTTTAATCCCGGGGTCCGCCATATTGAAGCTTTTTGGACCCCGTTCCCCCACTTGGAGCCAATTTGAGCTGCCCTCGAGCCTCAATGAGTCATCCTATCGGTCCCGGATGCGTAACATCAGATTTCTCTGTTTTACGCGTTCCTAGTGTGTTTCAGCATTTTCTGAGGCCTCCTTGCCACTCCAATCCCGGGGTCCGCCATATTGAAGCTTTTTGGCGCTCGTTTCCCCACCTAATTGCCACTCCAATCCTTGGGTCCGCCTTTTCGAAGCTTTTTGGACCCCGTTTCCCCACTTGGAGCCGATTTGAGCGGCCCTCGAGCCTCAACGAGTCATCTTATCGGTCCCAGATGCGTTCTCTTATATTCTTCAAGTTTCACGTGTTCATAGTGAATTACAGCGTTTTCTGAGGCCTCCTCAACTTTCCAATCCCGGGGTACGCCATTTTGAAGCTTCTTGGACCCCGTTTTCCCACTTGGAGCCAATTTCAGCTGCCCTCGAGCCTCAACGAGTCATCCTATCGATCCCGGATGCGGTTTATTAGATTCTTCTTCAAATTTTACGTGTTCACAGTGGATTTCAGCGTTATCTGGGGCCTCTTTGCCTTTCCAATCCCGGGGCCCGCCATTTTGAAGCTTCTTGGACCCCGTTTCCCCACTTGGAGCCAATTTGAGCTGCCCTCGAGCCTCAACGAGTCATCCTATCGGTCCCGGATGCATTACATCAGATTTCTCTGTTTTACGCGTTCCTAGTGTGTTTCAGCGTTTTCTGAGGCCTCCTTGCCACTTTAATCCCGGGGTCCGCCATATTGAAGCTTTTTGGACCCCGTTCCCCCACTTGGAGCCAATTTGAGCTGCCCTCGAGCCTCAATGAGTCATCCTATCGGTCCCGGATGCGTAACATCAGATTTCTCTGTTTTACGCGTTCCTAGTGTGTTTCAGCATTTTCTGAGGCCTCCTTGCCACTCCAATCCCGGGGTCCGCCATATTGAAGCTTTTTGGCCCTCGTTTCCCCACCTAATTGCCACTCCAATCCTTGGGTCCGCCTTTTCGAAGCTTTTTGGACCCCGTTTCCCCACTTGGAGCCGATTTGAGCTGCCCTCGAGCCTCAACGAGTCATCTTATCGGTCCCAGATGCGTTCTCTTATATTCTTCAAGTTTCACGTGTTCATAGTGAATTACAGCGTTTTCTGAGGCCTCCTTAACTTTCCAATCCCGCGGTACGCCATTTTGAAGCTTCCTGGACCCCGTTTTCCCACTTGGAGCCAATTTCAGCTGCCCTCGAGCCTCAACGAGTCATCCTATCGATCCCGGATGCGGTTTATTAGATTCTTCTTCAAATTTTACGTGTTCACAGTGGATTTCAGCGTTATCTGGGGCCTCTTTGCCTTTCCAATCCCGGGGCCCGCCATTTTGAAGCTTCTTGGACCCCGTTTCCCCACTTGGAGCCAATTTGAGCTGCCCTCGAGCCTCAACGAGTCATCTTATCGGTCCCGGATGCGTTCTCTTAGATTATTGGAGCTTGGAGCCACCTGGAGCCACTTTGAGCTGCCATCGAGTCTCAACGAGTCATCCTCTCGGTCCCGGATGCGTTTTATTGGATTCTCCTTCAAATTTCACGCGTTCCCAGTGGGTTCCCGCGTTTTCTGAGGCCTCCTTGCCACTCCGGTCCCGGGATCCGCCATTTTGAAGCTTCTTGGACCCCCGTTTTCCAACTTGGGGCTCATTTAAGCGGCCCCGGAGCCTCAACGGGTCATTCTATCGCTCCCGCATTGATTGCATCGGATTTCTCTGTTTCACGCGTTCCCAGTGGATTTCAGCACTCTCTGAGGCCTAATTGCCACTCCAATCCCGATATCCGCCATTTTGAAGCTTTTTGGACCCCGTTCCCCCACTTGGAGCCAATTTGAGCTGCCCTCGAGCCTCAACGAGTCATCCTATCGGTCCCGGATGCGTAACATCAGATTTCTCTGTTTTACGCGTTCCTAGTGTGTTTCAGCATTTTCTGAGGCCTCCTTGCCACTCCAGTCCCGGGGTCCGCCATTTTGAAGCTTTTTGGACCCCGTTTCCCCACCTAATTGCCACTCCAATCCCGGGGTCCGCCATTTTGAAGCTTTTTGGACCCCGTTTCCCCACCTAATTGCCACTCCAATCCCGGGGTCCGCCATATTGAAGCTTTTTGGACCCCGTTTCCTCACCTAATTACCACTCCAATCCTTGGGTCCGCCATTTCGAAGCTTTTTGGACCCCGTTTCCCCACTTGGAGCCAATTTGAGCTGCCCTCGAGCCTAAACGAGTCATCCTATCGGTCCCGGATGCGTAACATCAGATTTCTTTGTTTTACGCGTTCCTAGTGTGTTTCAGCGTTTTCTGAGGCCTCCTTGCCACTCCAATCCCGGGGTCCGCCATATTGAAGCTTTTTGGACCCCGTTTCCTCACCTAATTACCACTCCAATCCTTGGGTCCGCCATTTTGAAGCTTTTTGGACCCCGTTTCCCCACTTGGAGCCAATTTCAGCTGCCCTCGAGCCTCAACGAGTCATCCTATCGATCCCGGATGCGGTTTATTAGATTCTTCTTCAAATTTTACGTGTTCACAGTGGATTTCAGCGTTATCTGGGGCCTCTTTGCCTTTCCAATCCCGGGGCCCGCCATTTTGAAGCTTCTTGGACCCCGTTTCCCCACTTGGAGCCAATTTGAGCTGCCCTCGAGCCTCAACGAGTCATCTTATCGGTCCCGGATGCGTTCTCTTAGATTATTGGAGCTTGGAGCCACCTGGAGCCAATTTGAGCTGCCATCGAGTCTCAACGAGTCATCCTCTCGGTCCCGGATGCGTTTTATTGGATTCTCCTTCAAATTTCACGCGTTCCCAGTGGGTTCCCGCGTTTTCTGAGGCCTCCTTGCCACTCCGGTCCCGGGATCCGCCATTTTGAAGCTTCTTGGACCCCCGTTTTCCAACTTGGGGCTCATTTAAGCGGCCCCGGAGCCTCAACGGGTCATTCTATCGCTCCCGCATTGATTGCATCGGATTTCTCTGTTTCACGCGTTCCCAGTGGATTTCAGCACTCTCTGAGGCCTAATTGCCACTCCAATCCCGATATCCGCCATTTTGAAGCTTTTTGGACCCCGTTCCCCCACTTGGAGCCAATTTGAGCTGCCCTCGAGCCTCAACGAGTCATCCTATCGGTCCCGGATGCGTAACATCAGATTTCTCTGTTTTACGCGTTCCTAGTGTGTTTCAGCATTTTCTGAGGCCTCCTTGCCACTCCAGTCCCGGGGTCCGCCATTTTGAAGCTTTTTGGACCCCGTTTCCCCACCTAATTGCCACTCCAATCCCGGGGTCCGCCATTTTGAAGCTTTTTGGACCCCGTTTCCCCACCTAATTGCCACTCCAATCCCGGGGTCCGCCATATTGAAGCTTTTTGGACCCCGTTTCCTCACCTAATTACCACTCCAATCCTTGGGTCCGCCATTTCGAAGCTTTTTGGACCCCGTTTCCCCACTTGGAGCCAATTTGAGCTGCCCTCGAGCCTAAACGAGTCATCCTATCGGTCCCGGATGCGTAACATCAGATTTCTTTGTTTTACGCGTTCCTAGTGTGTTTCAGCGTTTTCTGAGGCCTCCTTGCCACTCCAATCCCGGGGTCCGCCATATTGAAGCTTTTTGGACCCCGTTTCCTCACCTAATTACCACTCCAATCCTTGGGTCCGCCATTTTGAAGCTTTTTGGACCCCGTTTCCCCACTTGGAGCCAATTTGAGCTGCCCTCGAGCCTCAACGAGTCATCCTATCGGCCCCGGATGCGTAACATCAGAATTCTCTGTTTTACGCGTTCCCAGTGTGTTTCAGCACTTTCTGGGGCCTCCTTGCCACTCCAATCCCGGAATCCGCCATTTTGAAGCTTTTTGGACCCCGTTTCCCCTCTTTGAGCCATTTTGAGCTGCCCTCGAGCCTCAACGAGTCATCTCATCGGTCCGGATGCGTTTTATTAGATTCTTCTTCAAGTTTTACGTGTTCATGGTGAATTACAGCGTTTTCTGGGGCCTCTTTGCCTTTCCAATCCCGGGGCCCGCCATTTTGAAGCTTCTGGGACCCCGTTTCCCCACTTGGAGCCAATTTGAGCTGCCCTCGAGCCTCAACGAGTCATCCTATCGGTCCCGGATGCATTACATCAGATTTCTCTGTTTTACGCGTTCCTAGTGTGTTTCAGCGTTTTCTGAGGCCTCCTTGCCACTTTAATCCCGGGGTCCGCCATATTGAAGCTTTTTGGACCCCGTTCCCCCCACTTGGAGCCAATTTGAGCTGCCCTCGAGCCTCAATGAGTCATCCTATCGGTCCCGGATGCGTAACATCAGATTTCTCTGTTTTACGCGTTCCTAGTGTGTTTCAGCATTTTCTGAGGCCTCCTTGCCACTCCAATCCCGGGGTCCGCCATATTGAAGCTTTTTGGCCCTCGTTTCCCCACCTAATTGCCACTCCAATCCTTGGGTCCGCCTTTTCGAAGCTTTTTGGACCCCGTTTCCCCACTTGGAGCCGATTTGAGCTGCCCTCGAGCCTCAACGAGTCATCTTATCGGTCCCAGATGCGTTCTCTTATATTCTTCAAGTTTCACGTGTTCGTAGTGAATTACAGCGTTTTCTGAGGCCTCCTTAACTTTCCAATCCCGGGGTTGGCCATTTTGAAGCTTCTTGGACCCCGTTTTCCCACTTGGAGCCAATTTCAGCTGCCCTCGAGCCTCAACGAGTCATCCTATCGATCCCGGATGCGGTTTATTAGATTCTTCTTCAAATTTTACGTGTTCACAGTGGATTTCAGCGTTATCTGGGGCCTCTTTGCCTTTCCAATCCCGGGGCCCGCCATTTTGAAGCTTCTTGGACCCCGTTTCCCCACTTGGAGCCAATTTGAGCTGCCCTCGAGCCTCAACGAGTCATCCTATCGGCCCCGGATGCGTAACATCAGAATTCTCTGTTTTACGCGTTCTCAGTGTGTTTCAGCACTTTCTGGGGCCTCTTTGCCTTTCCAATCCCGGGGCCCGCCATTTTGAAGCTTCTTGGACCCCGTTTCCCCACTTGGAGCCAATTTGAGCTGCCCTCGAGCCTCAACGAGTCATCCTATCGGTCCCGGATGCATTACATCAGATTTCTCTGTTTTACGCGTTTCTAGTGTGTTTCAGCACTTTCTGAGGCCTCCTTGCCACTCCAATCCCGGGGTCCGCCGTTTTGAAGCTTTTTGGACCCCGTTCCCCCCACTTGGAACCAATTTGAGCTGCCCTCGAGCCTCAACGAGTCATCTTATCGGTCCCGGATGCGTTCTCTTAGATTCTTGGAGCTTGGAGCCACTTGGAGCCAATTTGAGCTGCCCTCGAGTCTCAACGAGTCATCCTCTCGGTCCCGGATGCGTTTTATTGGATTCTCCTTCAAATTTCACGCGTTCCCAGTGGGTTCCCGCGTTTTCTGACGCCTCCTTGCCACTCCGGTCCCGGGATCCGCCATTTTGAAGCTTCTTCCCCGTTTTCCAACTTGGGGCTCATTTAAGCGGCCCCGGAGCCTCAACGAGTCATTCTATCGCTCCCGCATTGATTGCATTAGGTTTCTCCGCAAATTTCACGCGTTCCCAGTGTGTTTCAGCGTTTTCTGAGGCCTCCTTGCCACTTTAATCCCGGGGTCCGCCATATTGAAGCTTTTTGGACCCCGTTCCCCCACTTGGAGCCAATTTGAGCTGCCCTCGAGCCTCAACGAGTCATTCTCTCGGTCCCGGATGCGTTTTATTAGATTCTCCTTCAAATTTCACGCGTTCCCAGTGTGTTTCAGCATTTTCTGAGGCCTCCTTGCCACTCCAGTCCCGGGGTCCGCCATTTTGAAGCTTTTTGGACCCCGTTTCCCCACCCAATTGCCACTCCAATCCCGGGATCCGCCATATTGAAGCTTTTTGGACCCCGTTTCCCCACCTAATTGCCACTCCAATCCTTGGGTCCGCCATTTTGAAGCTTTTTGGACCCCGTTCCCCCACTTGGAGCCAATTTGAGCTGCCCTCGAGCCTCAACGAGTCATCCTATCGGCCCCGGATGCGTAACATCAGAATTCTCTGTTTTACGCGTTCTCAGTGTGTTTCAGCGGTTTCTGAGGCCTTCTTGAGACTCCAATCTCGGGGTCCGCCATATTGAAGCTTTTTGGACCATGTTTCCCCACTTGGAGCCAATTTGAGCTGCCCTCGAGCCTCAACGAGTCATTCTCTCGGTCCCGGATGCGTTTTATTGGATTCTCCTTCGAATTTCACGCGTTCCCAGTGGGTTCTCGCGTTTTCTGAGGCTCCCTTGCCACTCCGGTCCCGGGATCCGCCATTTTGAAGCTTCTTGGACCCCCGTTCTCCAACTTGGGGCTCATTTAAGCGGCCACGGAGCCTCAACGGGTCATTCTATCGCTCCCGCATTGATTGCATCGGATTTCTCTGTTTCACGCGTTCCCAGTGGATTTCAGCACTCTCTGAGGCCTTATTGCCACTCCAATCCTTGGGTCCGCCATTTTGAAGCTTTTTGGACCCCGTTTCCCCACTTGGAGCCAATTTGAGCTGGCCTCGAGCCTCAACGAGTCATCCTATCGGTCCCGGATGCATTACATCAGATTCCTCTGTTTTACGCGTTCCTAGTGTGTTTCAGCGTTTTCTGAGGCCTCCTTGCCACTTTAATCCCGGGGTCCGCCATATTGAAGCTTTTTGGACCCCGTTCCCCCACTTGGAGCCAATTTGAGCTGCCCTTGAGCCTCAATGAGTCATCCTATCGGTCCCGGATGCGTAACATCAGATTTCTCTGTTTTACGCGTTCCTAGTGTGTTTCAGCATTTTCTGAGGCCTCCTTGCCACTCCAATCCCGGGGTCCGCCATATTGAAGCTTTTTGGCCCTCGTTTCCCCACCTAATTGCCACTCCAATCCTTGGGTCCGCCATTTTGAAGCTTTTTGGACCCCGTTTCCCCACTTGGAGCCAATTTGAGCTGCCCTCGAGCCTCAACGAGTCATCTTATCGGTCCCAGATGCGTTCTCTTATATTCTTCAAGTTTCACGTGTTCATAGTGAATTACAGCGTTTTCTGAGGCCTCCTTAACTTTCCAATCCCGGGATACGCCATTTTGAAGTTTCTTGGACCCCGTTTTCCCACTTGGAGCCAATTTTAGCTGCCCTCGAGCCTCAACGAGTCATCCTATCGATCCCGGATGCGGTTTATTAGATTCTTCTTCAAATTTTACGTGTTCACAGTGGATTTCAGCGTTATCTGGGGCCTCTTTGCCTTTCCAATCCCGGGGCCCGCCATTTTGAAGCTTCTTGGACCCCGTTTCCCCACTTAGAGCCAATTTGAGCTGCCCTCGAGCCTCAACGAGTCATCTTATCGGTCCCGGATGCGTTCTCTTAGATTATTGGAGCTTGGAGCCACCTGGAGCCAATTTGAGCTGCCATCGAGTCTCAACGAGTCATCCTCTCGGTCCCGGATGCGTTTTATTGGATTCTCCTTCAAATTTCACGCGTTCCCAGTGGGTTCCCGCGTTTTCTGAGGCCTCCTTGCCACTCCGGTCCCGGGATCCGCCATTTTGAAGCTTCTTGGACCCCCGTTTTCCAACTTGGGGCTCATTTAAGCGGCCCCGGAGCCTCAACGGGTCATTCTATCGCTCCCGCATTGATTGCATCGGATTTCTCTGTTTCACGCGTTCCCAGTGGATTTCAGCACTCTCTGAGGCCTAATTGCCACTCCAATCCCGATATCCGCCATTTTGAAGCTTTTTGGACCCCGTTTCTCCACTTGGAGCCAATTTGAGCTGCCCTCGAGCCTAAACGAATCATCCTATCGGTCCCGGATGCGTAACATCAAATTTCTCTGTTTTACGCGTTCCTAGTGTGTTTCAGCGGTTTCTGAGGCCTCCTTGCCACGCCAATCCCGGGGTCCGCCATTTTCAAGCTTTTTGGACCCCGTTTTCTCGCTTGGAGCCAATTTGAGCTGCCCTCGAGCCTCAACGAGTCATCCTGTCGGTCCCGGATGCGGTACATCTGATTTCCCTGCAAATTCTACGCGTTTCTAGTGTGTTTCAGCGTTTTCTGAGGCCTTCTTGAGACTCCAATCTCGGGGTCCGCCATATTGAAGCTTTTTGGACCATGTTTCCCCACTTGGAGCCAATTTGAGCTGCCCTCGAGCCTCAACGAGTCATTCTCTCGGTCCCGGATGCGTTTTATTGGATTCTCCTTCGAATTTCACGCGTTCCCAGTGGGTTCTCGCGTTTTCTGAGGCTCCCTTGCCACTCCGGTCCCGGGATCCGCCATTTTGAAGCTTCTTGGACCCCCGTTCTCCAACTTGGGGCTCATTTAAGCGGCCACGGAGCCTCAACGGGTCATTCTATCGCTCCCGCATTGATTGCATCGGATTTCTCTGTTTCACGCGTTCCCAGTGGATTTCAGCACTCTCTGAGGCCTTATTGCCACTCCAATCCTTGGGTCCGCCATTTTGAAGCTTTTTGGACCCCGTTTCCCCACTTGGAGCCAATTTGAGCTGGCCTCGAGCCTCAACGAGTCATCCTATCGGTCCCGGATGCATTACATCAGATTCCTCTGTTTTACGCGTTCCTAGTGTGTTTCAGCGTTTTCTGAGGCCTCCTTGCCACTTTAATCCCGGGGTCCGCCATATTGAAGCTTTTTGGACCCCGTTCCCCCACTTGGAGCCAATTTGAGCTGCCCTCGAGCCTCAACGAGTCATTCTCTCGGTCCCGGATGCGTTTTATTAGATTCTCCTTCAAATTTCACGCGTTCCCAGTGTGTTTCAGCATTTTCTGAGGCCTCCTTGCCACTCCAGTCCCGGGGTCCGCCATTTTGAAGCTTTTTGGACCCCGTTTCCCCACCCAATTGCCACTCCAATCCCGGGATCCGCCATATTGAAGCTTTTTGGACCCCGTTTCCCCACCTAATTGCCACTCCAATCCTTGGGTCCGCCATTTTGAAGCTTTTTGGACCCCGTTCCCCCACTTGGAGCCAATTTGAGCTGCCCTCGAGCCTCAACGAGTCATCCTATCGGCCCCGGATGCGTAACATCAGAATTCTCTGTTTTACGCGTTCTCAGTGTGTTTCAGCGGTTTCTGAGGCCTTCTTGAGACTCCAATCTCGGGGTCCGCCATATTGAAGCTTTTTGGACCATGTTTCCCCACTTGGAGCCAATTTGAGCTGCCCTCGAGCCTCAACGAGTCATTCTCTCGGTCCCGGATGCGTTTTATTGGATTCTCCTTCGAATTTCACGCGTTCCCAGTGGGTTCTCGCGTTTTCTGAGGCTCCCTTGCCACTCCGGTCCCGGGATCCGCCATTTTGAAGCTTCTTGGACCCCCGTTCTCCAACTTGGGGCTCATTTAAGCGGCCACGGAGCCTCAACGGGTCATTCTATCGCTCCCGCATTGATTGCATCGGATTTCTCTGTTTCACGCGTTCCCAGTGGATTTCAGCACTCTCTGAGGCCTTATTGCCACTCCAATCCTTGGGTCCGCCATTTTGAAGCTTTTTGGACCCCGTTTCCCCACTTGGAGCCAATTTGAGCTGGCCTCGAGCCTCAACGAGTCATCCTATCGGTCCCGGATGCATTACATCAGATTCCTCTGTTTTACGCGTTCCTAGTGTGTTTCAGCGTTTTCTGAGGCCTCCTTGCCACTTTAATCCCGGGGTCCGCCATATTGAAGCTTTTTGGACCCCGTTCCCCCACTTGGAGCCAATTTGAGCTGCCCTTGAGCCTCAATGAGTCATCCTATCGGTCCCGGATGCGTAACATCAGATTTCTCTGTTTTACGCGTTCCTAGTGTGTTTCAGCATTTTCTGAGGCCTCCTTGCCACTCCAATCCCGGGGTCCGCCATATTGAAGCTTTTTGGCCCTCGTTTCCCCACCTAATTGCCACTCCAATCCTTGGGTCCGCCATTTTGAAGCTTTTTGGACCCCGTTTCCCCACTTGGAGCCAATTTGAGCTGCCCTCGAGCCTCAACGAGTCATCTTATCGGTCCCAGATGCGTTCTCTTATATTCTTCAAGTTTCACGTGTTCATAGTGAATTACAGCGTTTTCTGAGGCCTCCTTAACTTTCCAATCCCGGGATACGCCATTTTGAAGTTTCTTGGACCCCGTTTTCCCACTTGGAGCCAATTTTAGCTGCCCTCGAGCCTCAACGAGTCATCCTATCGATCCCGGATGCGGTTTATTAGATTCTTCTTGAAATTTTACGTGTTCACAGTGGATTTCAGCGTTATCTGGGGCCTCTTTGCCTTTCCAATCCCGGGGCCCGCCATTTTGAAGCTTCTTGGACCCCGTTTCCCCACTTGGAGCCAATTTGAGCTGCCCTCGAGCCTCAACGAGTCATCTTATCGGTCCCGGATGCGTTTCCCGGATTCTTCTTCAAATTCTACGTGTTCACAGTGAATTTCAGCGTTTTCTGGGGCCTCTTTGCCTTTCCAGTCCCGGGGCCCGCCATTTTGATGCTTTTTGGACCCCGTTTTCTCGCTTGGAGCCAATTTGAGCTGCCCTCGAGCCTCAACGAGTCATCCTGTCGGTCCCGGATGCGGTACATCTGATTTCCCTGCAAATTCTACGCGTTTCTAGTGTGTTTCAGCGTTTTCTGAGGCCTTCTTGAGACTCCAATCTCGGGGTCCGCCATATTGGAGCTTTTTGGACCATGTTTCCCCACTTGGAGCCAATTTGAGCTGCCCTCGAGCCTCAACGAGTCATTCTCTCGGTCCCGGATGCGTTTTATTGGATTCTCCCTCGAATTTCACGCGTTCCCAGTGGGTTCTCGCGTTTTCTGAGGCTCCCTTGCCACTCCGGTCCCGGGATCCGCCATTTTGAAGCTTCTTGGACCCCCGTCCTCCAACTTGGGGCTCATTTAAGCGGCCACGGGGCCTCAACGGGTCATTCTATCGCTCCCGCATTGATCGCATCGGATTTCTCTGTTTCACGCGTTCCCAGTGGATTTCAGCACTCTCTGAGGCCTAATTGCCACTCCAATCCTTGGGTCCGCCATTTTGAAGCTTTTTGGACCCCGTTTCCCCACTTGGAGCCAATTTGAGCTGGCCTCGAGCCTCAACGAGTCATCCTATCGGTCCCGGATGCGTAACATCAGATTTCTCTGTTTTACGCGTTCCTAGTGTGTTTCAGCATTTTCTGAGGCCTCCTTGCCACTCCAATCCCGGGGTCCGCCATATTGAAGCTTTTTGGCCCTCGTTTATTTACTTGGAGCCAATTTGGGCTGCCCTCGAGCCTCAACGAGTCATCCTATCGGTCCCGGATGCGTAACATCAGATTCCTCTGTTTTACGCGTTCCTAGTGTGTTTCAGCACTTTCTGAGGCCTCCCCGCCACTCCGATCCCGGAGTACGCTATATTGAAGCTTTTTGGACCCCGTTTCCCACTTGGAGCCAATTTCAGCTGCCCTCGAGCCTCAACGAGTCATCCTATCGGTCCCGGATGCGTAACATCAGGTTTCTCTGCAAATTTTACGAGCTCCGCGTGGATTTCAGCACTTTCTGAGGCCTCCTTGCCACTCCGATCCCGGGGTCCGCCATTTTGAAGCTTTTTGGACCCCGTTCCCCCACTTGGAACCAATTTGAGCTGCCCTCGAGCCTCAACGAGTCACCTTATCGGTCCCGGATGCGTTCTCTTAGATTCTTGGAGCTTTGAGCCACTTGGAGCCAATTTGAGCTGTCCTCGAGTCTCAACGAGTCATCCTCTCGGTCCCGGATGCGTTTTATTGGATTCTCCTCCGAATTTCACGCGTTCCCAGTGGGTTCCCGCGTTTTCTGACGCCTCCTTGCCACTCCGGTCCCGGGATCCGCCATTTTGAAGCTTCTTGGACCCCCGTTTTCCAACTTGGGGCTCATTTAAGCGGCCCCGGAGCCTCAACGAGTCATTCTATCGCTCCCGCATTGATTGCATTAGATTTCTCCGCAAATTTCACGCGTTCCCAGTGTGTTCCAGCGTTTTCTGAGGCCTCCTTGCCACTTTAATCCCGGGGTCCGCCATATCGAAGCTTTTTGGACCCCGTTCGCCCACTTGGAGCCAATTTGAGCTGCCCTCGAGCCTCAACGAGTCATCCTATCGGTCCCGGATGCGTACCATCAGATTTCTCTGTTTTACGCGTTCCTAGTGTGTTTCAGCATTTTCTGAGGCCTCCTTGCCACTCCAATCCCGGGGTCCGCCATTTTAAAGCTTTTTGGACCCCGTTTCCCCACCTAATTGCCACTCCAATCCCGGGGTCCGCCATATTGAAGCTTTTTGGACCCCGTTTCCCCACCTATTTGCCACTCCAATCCTTGGGTCCGCCATTTTGAAGCTTTTTGGACCCCGTTTCCCCACTTGGAGCCAATTTGAGCTGCCCTCGAGCCTCAACGAGTCATCCTATCGGTCCCGGATGCGTGACATCAGATTTCTCTGTTTTACGCGTTCCTAGCGTGTTTCAGCACTTTCTGAGGCCTCCTTGCCACTAGAATCCCGGAATCCGCCATTTTGAAGCTTTTTGGACCCCGTTCTCCCCCTTTGAGCCAACTTGAGCTGCCCTCGAGCCTAAACGAGTCATCCTATCGGTCCCGGATGCGTAACATCAGATTCCTTTGTTTTACGCGTTCCCAGTGGATTTCAGCACTTTCTGAGGCCTGACTGCCACTCCAATCCCGGGGTCCGCCATATTGAAGCTTTTTGGACCCCGTTTCCCCACCTAATTGCCACTCCAATCCTCGGGTCCGCCATTTTGAAGCTTTTTGGACCCCGTTTCCCCACTTGGAGCCAATTTGAGCTGCCCTCGAGCCTCAACGAGTCATCCTATCGGCCCCGGATGCGTAACATCAGAATTCTCTGTTTTACGCGTTCTCAGTGTGTTTCAGCACTTTCTGGGGCCTCCTTGTCACTCCAATCCCGGAATCCGCCATTTTGAAGATTTTTGGACCCCGTTTCCCCCCCTATGAGCCATTTTGAGCTGCCCTCGAGCCTCAACGAGTCATCCCATCGGTCCGGATGCGTTTTATTGGATTCTTCTTCAAGTTTTACGTGTTCATAGTGTATTACAGCGTTTTCTGGGGCCTCTTTGCCTTTCCAATCCCGGGGCCCGCCATTTTGAAGCTTCTTGGACCCCGTTTCCCCACTTGGAGCCAATTTGAGCTGCCCTCGAGCCTCAACGAGTCATCTTATCGGTCTCAGATGCGTTCCATTAGATTCTTCTTCAAGTTTCACGCGTTCCCAGTGGATTTCAGCACTTTCTGAGGCCTCCTTGCCACTCCAATCCCGGGGTCCGCCATTTTGAAGCTTTTTGGACCCCGTTCCCCCCACTTGAAGCCAATTTGAGCTGCCCTCGAGCCTCAACGAGTCATCCTATCGGTCCCGGATGCA
Organism: Neoseiulus californicus; assembly: GCA_028455905.1. Taxonomy (NCBI): domain Eukaryota; kingdom Metazoa; phylum Arthropoda; class Arachnida; order Mesostigmata; family Phytoseiidae; genus Neoseiulus; species Neoseiulus californicus. The sequence goes on from JAMQGS010000019.1 coordinate 28,238, forward strand.
TTACATCAGATTTCTCTGTTTTACGCGTTCCTAGTGTGTTTCAGCGGTTTCTGAGGCCTCCTTGCCACTCCAATCCCGGGGTCCGCCATATTTAAGCTTTTTGGTCCCCGTTTCTCCACTTGGAGCCAATTTGAGCTGCCCTCGAGCCTCGACGAATCATCCTGTCGGTCCCGGATGCGTAACATCAGATTTCTTTGTTTTACGCGTTCCTAGTGTGTTTCAGCGTTTTCTGAGGCCTCCTTGCCACTCCGATCCCGGGGTCCGCCTTAATGAAGCTTTTTGGCCCTCGTTTATTTACTTGGAGCCAATTTGGGCTGCCCTCGAGCCTCAACGAGTCATCCTATCGGTCCCGGATGCGTAACATCAGATTCCTCTGTTTTACGCGTTCCTAGTGTGTTTCAGCACTTTCTGAGGCCTCCTCGCCACTCCAATCCCGGAGTCAGCCATATTTAAGCTTTTTGGACCCCGTTTCCCACTTGGAGCCAATTTGAGCTGCCCTCGAGCCTCAACGAGTCATCCTATCAGTCCCGGATGCGTAACATCAGGTTTCTCTGCAAATACGAGCTCCCAGTGGATTTCAGCACTTTCTGAGGCCTCCTTGCCACTCCAATCCCGGGGTCCGCCATTTTCGAGCTTTTTGGACCCCGTTCCCCCACTTGGAACCAATTTGAGCTGCCCTCGAGCCTCAACGAGTCATCCTATCGGTCCCGGATGCGTAACATCAGGTTTCTCTGCAAATTTTACGAGCTCCCAGTGGATTTCAGCACTTTCTGAGGCCTTCTTGCCACTCCAATCCTTGGGTCCGCCATTTTGAAGCTTTTTGGACCCCGTTTCCCCACTTGGAGCCAATTTGAGCTGCCCTCGAGCCTCAACGAGTCATCCTATCGGTCCCGGATGCGTAACATCAGATTCCTCTGTTTTACGCGTTCCTAGTGTGTTTCAGCACTTTCTGAGGCCTCTTCGCCACTCCAATCCCGGAGTACGCCATATTGAAGCTTTTTGGACCCCGTTTCCCCACTTGGAGCCAATTTGAGCTGCCCTCGAGCCTCAACGAGTCATCCTATCGGTCCGGATGCGTTTTATTAGATTCTTCTTCAAGTTTTACGTGTTCATAGTGAATCACAGCGTTTTCTGGGGCCTCTTCGCCTTTCCAATCCCGGGGCCCGCCATTTTGAAGCTTCTTGGACCCCGTTTCCCCACTTGGAGCCGATTTGAGCTGCCCTCGAGCCTCAACGAGTCATCTTATCGGTCCCAGATGCGTTCCATTAGATTCTTCTTCAAGTTTCACGTGTTCATAGTGAATTACAGCGTTTTCTGAGGCCTCCTTGCCTTTCCAATCCCGGGGTCCGCCATTTTGAAGCTTCTTGGACCCCGTTTTCCCACTTGGAGCCAATTTTAGCAGCCCTCGAGCCTCAACGAGTCATCCTATCGATCCCGGATGCGTTTTATTAGATTCTTCTTCAAATTCTACGTGTTCACAGTGAATTTCAGCGTTTTCTGGGGCCTCTTTGCCTTTCCAGTCCCGGGGCCCGCCATTTTGATGCTTTTTTAACCCCGTTTTCTCGCTTGGAGCCAATTTGAGCTGCCCTCGAGCCTCAACGAGTCATCCTGTCGGTCCCGGATGCGGTACATCTGATTTCCCTGCAAATTCTACGCGTTTCTAGTGTGTTTCAGCGTTTTCTGAGGCCTTCTTGAGACTCCAATCTCGGGGTCCGCCATATTGAAGCTTTTTGGACTATGTTTCCCCACTTGGAGCCAATTTTAGCTGCCCTCGAGCCTCAACGAGTCATTCTCTCGGTCCCGGATGCGTTTTATTGGATTCTCCTTCGAATTTCAAGCGTTCCCAGTGGGTTCTCGCGTTTTCTGAGGCTCCCTTGCCACTCCGGTCCCGGGATCCGCCATTTTGAAGCTTCTTGGACCCCCGTTCTCCAACTTGGGGCTCATTTAAGCGGCCACGGAGCCTCAACGGGTCATTCTATCGCTCCCGCATTGATTGCATCGGATTTCTCTGTTTCACGCGTTCCCAGTGGATTTCAGCACTCTCTGAGGCCTTATTGCCACTCCAATCCTTGGGTCCGCCATTTTGAAGCTTTTTGGGCCCCGTTTCCCCACTTGGAGCCAATTTGAGCTGGCCTCGAGCCTCAACGAGTCATCCTATCGGTCCCGGATGCATTACATCAGCTTTCTCTGTTTTACGCGTTCCTAGTGTGTTTCAGCGTTTTCTGAGGCCTCCTTGCCACTTTAATCCCGGGGCACGCCATATTGAAGCTTTTTGGACCCCGTTCCCCCACTTGGAGCCAATTTGAGCTGCCCTCGAGCCTCAACGAGTCATTCTCTCGGTCCCGGATGCGTTTTATTAGATTCTCCTTCAAATTTCACGCGTTCCCAGTGGGTTCCCGCGTTTTCTGAGGCTCCCTTGCCACTCCGGTCCCGGGATCCGCCATTTTGAAGCATCTTGGACCCCCGTTCTCCAACTTGGGGCTCATTTAAGCGGCCACGGAGCCTCAACGGGTCATTCTATCTCTCCCGCATTGATTGCATCGGATCTCTCTGTTTCACGCGTTCCCAGTGGATTTCAGCATTTTCTGAGGCCTCCTTGCCACTCCAATCCCGGGGTCCGCCATTTTGAAGCTTTTTGGACCCCGTCCCCCCCACTTGGAGCCAATTTGAGCTGCCCTCGAGCCTCAACGAGTCATCCTATCGGTCCCGGATGCATTACATCAGATTTCTCTGTTCCACGCGTTCCTAGTGTGTTTCAGCGGTTTCTGAGGCCTCCTTGCCACTCCAATCCCGGGGTCCGCCATATTCAAGCTTTTTGGTCCCCGTTTCTCCACTTGGAGCCAATTTGAGCTGCCCTCGAGCCTCAACGAATCATCCTATCCTACGACCGATAGGTCCCGGATGCGTAACATCAGATTTCTTTGTTTTACGCGTTCCTAGTGTGTTTTAGCGTTTTCTGAGGCCTCCTTGCCACTCCAATCCCGGGGTCCGCCTTAATGAAGCTTTTTGGCCCTCGTTTATTCACTTGGAGCCAATTTGGGCTGCCCTCGAGCCTCAACGAGTCATCCTATCGGTCCCGGATGCGTAACATCAGATTCCTCTGTTTTACGCGTTCCTAGTGTGTTTCAGCACTTTCTGAGGCCTCCTCGCCACTCCAATCCCGGAGTACGCCATATTTAAGCTTTTTGGACCCCGTTTCCCACTTGGAGCCAATTTGAGCTGCCCTCGAGCCTCAACGAGTCATCCTATCAGTCCCGGATGCGTAACATCAGGTTTCTCTGCAAATTTTACGAGCTCCCAGTGGATTTCAGCACTTTCTGAGGCCTCCTTGCCACTCCAATCCCGGGGTCCGCCATTTTCGAGCTTTTTAGACCCCGTTCCCCCACTTGGAACCAATTTGAGCTGCCCTCGAGCCTCAACGAGTCATCCTATCGGTCCCGGATGCGTAACATCAGGTTTCTCTGCAAATTTTACGAGCTCCCAGTGGATTTCAGCACTTTCTGAGGCCTTCTTGCCACTCCAATCCCGGGGTCCGCCATTTTGAAGCTTTCTGGAACCCGTTCCCCCACTTGGAGCCAATTTGAGCTGCCCTCGAGCCTCAACGAGTCATCCTATCGGTCCCGGATGCGTAACATCAGATTCCTCTGTTTTACGCGTTCCTAGTGTGTTTCAGCACTTTCTGAGGCCTCTTCGCCACTCCAATCCCGGAGTACGCCATATTGAAGCTTTTTGGACCCCGTTTCCCCACTCGGAGCCAATTTGAGCTGCCCTCGAGCCTCAACGAGTCATCCTATCGGTCCGGATGCGTTTTATTAGATTCTTCTTCAAGTTTTACGTGTTCATAGTGAATTACAGCGTTTTCTGGGGCCTCTTCGCCTTTCCAATCCCGGGGCCCGCCATTTTGAAGCTTCTTGGACCCCGTTTCCCCACTTGGAGCCAATTTGAGCTGCCCTCGAGCCTCAACGAGTCATCTTATCGGTCCCAGATGCGTTCCATTAGATTCTTCTTCAAGTTTCACGTGTTCATAGTGAATTACAGCGTTTTCTGAGGCCTCCTTGCCTTTCCAATCCCGGGGTCCGCCATTTTGAAGCTTCTTGGACCCCGTTTTCCCACTTGGAGCCAATTTTAGCAGCCCTCGAGCCTCAACGAGTCATCCTATCGATCCCGGATGCGTTTTATCAGATTCTTCTTCAAATTCTAGGTGTTCACAGTGAATTTCAGCGTTTTCTGGGGCCTCTTTGCCTTTCCAGTCCCGGGGCCCGCCATTTTGAAGCTTTTTTGACCCCGTTCCCCCACTTGGAACCAATTTGAGCTGCCCTCGAGCCTCAACGAGTCACCTTATCGGTCCCGGATGCGTTCTCTTAGATTCTTGGAGCTTGGAGCCACTTGGAGCCAATTTGAGCTGTCCTCGAGTCTCAACGAGTCATCCTCTCGGTCCCGGATGCGTTTTATTGGATTCTCCCTCGAATTTCACGCGTTCCCAGTGGGTTCTCGCGTTTTCTGAGGCTCCCTTGCCACTCCGGTCCCGGGATCCGCCATTTTGAAGCTTCTTGGACCCCCGTTCTCCAACTTGGGGCTCATTTAAGCGGCCACGGAGCCTCAACGGGTCATTCTATCGCTCCCGCATTGATTGCATCGGATTTCTCTGTTTGACGCGTCCCTAGTGTGTTTCAGCACTCTCTGAGGCCTAATTGCCACTCCAATCCTTGGGTCCGCCATTTTGAAGCTTTTTGGACCCCGTTTCCCCACTTGGAGCCAATTTGAGCTGGCCTCGAGCCTCAACGAGTCATCCTATCGGTCCCGGATGCGTAACATCAGATTTCTCTGTTTTACGCGTTCCTAGTGTGTTTCAGCATTTTCTGAGGCCTCCTTGCCACTCCAATCCCGGGGTCCGCCATATTGAAGCTTTTTGGCCCTCGTTTATTTACTTGGAGCCAATTTGGGCTGCCCTCGAGCCTCAACGAGTCATCCTATCGGTCCCGGATGCGTTCTCTTAGATTCTTGGAGCTTGGAGCCACTTGGAGCCAATTTGAGCTGTCCTCGAGTCTCAACGAGTCATCCTCTCGGTCCCGGATGCGTTTTATTGGATTCTCCTTCAAATTTCACGCGTTCCCAGTGGGTTCCCGCGTTTTCTGACGCCTCCTTGCCACTCCGGTCCCGGGATCCGCCATTTCGAAGCTTCTTGGACCCCCGTTTTCCAACTTGGGGCTCATTTAAGCGGCCCCGGAGCCTCAACGAATCATTCTATCGCTCCCGCATTGATTGCATTAGATTTCTCCGCAAATTTAACGCGTTCCCAGTGTGTTTCAGCGTTTTCTGAGGCCTCCTTGCCATTTTAATCCCGGGGTCCGCCATATTGAAGCTTTTTGGACCCCGTTCCCCCCACTTGGAGCCAATTTGAGCTGCCCTCGAGCCTCAACGAGTCATCCTATCGGTCCCGGATGCGTAACATCAGATTCCTCTGTTTTACGCGTTCCTAGTGTGTTTCTGCATTTTCTGAGGCCTCCTTGCCACTCCAATCCCGGGGTCCGCCATTTTAAAGCTTTTTGGACCCCGTTTCCCCACCTAATTGCCACTCCAATCCCGGGGTCCGCCATATTGAAGCTTTTTGGACCCCGTTTCCCCACTTGGAGCCAATTTGAGCTGGCCTCGAGCCTCAACGAGTCATCCTGTCGGTCCCGGATGCATTACATCAGATTCCTCTGTTTTACGCGTTCCTAGTGTGTTTCAGCGTTTTCTGAGGCCTCCTTGCCACTTTAATCCCGGGGTCCGCCATATTGAAGCTTTTTGGACCCCGTTCCCCCCACTTGGAGCCAATTTGAGCTGCCCTCGAGCCTCAATGAGTCATCCTATCGGTCCCGGATGCGTAACATCAGATTTCTCTGTTTTACGCGTTCCTAGTGTGTTTCAGCATTTTCTGAGGCCTCCTTGCCACTCCAATCCCGGGGTCCGCCATATTGAAGCTTTTTGGCCCTCGTTTCCCCACCTAATTGCCACTCCAATCCTTGGGTCCGCCATTTTGAAGCTTTTTGGACCCCGTTTCCCCACTTGGAGCCAATTTGAGCTGCCCTCGAGCCTCAACGAGTCATCTTATCGGTCCCAGATGCGTTCTCTTATATTCTTCAAGTTTCACGTGTTCATAGTGAATTACAGCGTTTTCTGAGGCCTCCTTAACTTTCCAATCCCGGGATACGCCATTTTGAAGCTTCTTGGACCCCGTTTTCCCACTTGGAGCCAATTTTAGCTGCCCTCGAGCCTCAACGAGTCATCCTATCGATCCCGGATGCGGTTTATTAGATTCTTCTTCAAATTTTACGTGTTCACAGTGGATTTCAGCGTTATCTGGGGCCTCTTTGCCTTTCCAATCCCGGGGCCCGCCATTTTGAAGCTTCTTGGACCCCGTTTCCCCACTTGGGGCTCATTTAAGCGGCCACGGAGCCTCAACGGGTCATTCTATCGCTCCCGCATTGATTGCATCGGATTTCTCTGTTTTACGCGTTCCTAGTGTGTTTCAGCACTCTCTGAGGCCTAATTGCCACTCCAATCCTTGGGTCCGCCATTTTCGAGCTTTTTGGACCCCGTTCCCCCACTTGGAACCAATTTGAGCTGCCCTCGAGCCTCAACGAGTCATCCTATGGGTCCCGGATGCGTAACATCAGGTTTCTCTGCAAATTTTACGAGCTCCCAGTGGATTTCAGCACTTTCTGAGGCCTCCCTGCCACTTTAATCCCGGGGTCCGCCATATTGAAGCTTTTTGGACCCCGTTCCCCCACTTGGAGCCAATTTGAGCTGCCCTCGAGCCTCAACGAGTCATCCTATCGGTCCCGGATGCGTAACATCAGATTTCTCTGTCTTACGCGTTCCTAGTGTGTTTCAGCATTTTCTGAGGCCTCCTTGCCACTCCAATCCCGGGGTCCGCCATTTTAAAGCTTTTTGGACCCCGTTTCCCCACCTAATTGCCACTCCAATCCCGGGGTCCGCCATATTGAAGCTTTTTGGACCCCGTTTCCCCACTTGGAGCCAATTTGAGCTGGCCTCGAGCCTCAACGAGTCATCCTATCGGCCCCGGATGCATTACATCAGATTCCTCTGTTTTACGCGTTCCTAGTGTGTTTCAGCGTTTTCTGAGGCCTCCTTGCCACTTTAATCCCGGGGTCCGCCATATTGAAGCTTTTTGGACCCCGTTCCCCCACTTGGAGCCAATTTGAGCTGCCCTCGAGCCTCAATGAGTCATCCTATCGGTCCCGGATGCGTAACATCAGATTTCTCTGTTTCACGCGTTCCTACTGTGTTTCAGCATTTTCTGAGGCCTCCTTGCCACTCCAATCCTTGGGTCCGCCATTTTGAAGCTTTTTGGACCCCGTTTCCCCACTTGGAGCCAATTTGAGCTGCCCTCGAGCCTCAACGAGTCATCTTATCGGTCCCAGATGCGTTCTCTTATATTCTTCAAGTTTCACGTGTTCATAGTGAATTACAGCGTTTTCTGAGGCCTCCTTAACTTTCCAATCCCGGGATACGCCATTTTGAAGCTTCTTGGACCCCGTTTTCCCACTTGGAGCCAATTTTAGCTGCCCTCGAGCCTCAACGAGTCATCCTATCGATCCCGGATGCGGTTTATTAGATTCTTCTTCAAATTTTACGTGTTCACAGTGGATTTCAGCGTTATCTGGGGCCTCTTTGCCTTTGCAGTCCCGGGGCCCGCCATTTTGAAGCTTCTTGGACCCCGTTTCCCCACTTGGAGCCAATTTGAGCTGCCCTCGAGCCTCAACGAGTCATCCTCTCGGTCCCGGATGCGTTTTATTGGATTCTCCTTCAAATTTCACGCGTTCCCAGTGGGTTCCCGCGTTTTCTGAGGCCTCCTTGCCACTTTAATCCCGGGGTCCGCCATATTGAAGCTTTTTGGACCCCGTTCCCCCACTTGGAGCCAATTTGAGCTGCCCTCGAGCCTCAACGAGTCATCCTGTCGGTCCCGGATGCGGTACATCTGATTTCCCTGCAAATTCTACGCGTTTCTAGTGTGTTTCAGCGTTTTCTGAGGCCTTCTTGAGACTCCAATCTCGGGGTCCGCCATATTGAAGCTTTTTGGACCATGTTTCCCCACTTGGAGCCAATTTGAGCTGCCCTCGAGCCTCAACGAGTCATTCTCTCGGTCCCGGATGCGTTTTATTGGATTCTCCCTCGAATTTCACGCGTTCCCAGTGGGTTCTCGCGTTTTCTGAGGCTCCCTTGCCACTCCGGTCCCGGGATCCGCCATTTTGAAGCTTCTTGGACCCCCGTTCTCCAACTTGGGGCTCATTTAAGCGGCCACGGAGCCTCAACGGGTCATTCTATCGCTCCCGCATTGATTGCATCGGATTTCTCTGTTTCACGCGTTCCCAGTGGATTTCAGCACTCTCTGAGGCCTAATTGCCACTCCAATCCTTGGGTCCGCCATTTTGAAGCTTTTTGGACCCCGTTCCCCCACTTGGAGCCAATTTGAGCTGCCCTCGAGCCGCAACGAGTCATCCTGTCGGTCCCGGATGCGGTACATCTGATTTCCCTGCAAATTCTACGCGTTTCCAGTGTGTTTCAGCGTTTTCTGAGGCCTTCTTGAGACTCCAATCTCGGGGTCCGCCATATTGAAGCTTTTTGCACCATGTTTCCCCACTTGGAGCCAATTTGAGCTGCCCTCGAGCCTCAACGAGTCATTCTCTCGGTCCCGGAAGCGTTTATTGGATTCTCCCTCGAATTTCACGCGTTCCCAGTGGGTTCTCGCGTTTTCTGAGGCTCCCTTGCCACTCCGGTCCCGGGATCCGCCATTTTGAAGCTTCTTGGACCCCCGTTCTCCAACTTGGGGCTCATTTAAGCGGCCACGGAGCCTCAACGGGTCATTCTATCGCTCCCGCATTGATTGCATCGGATTTCTCTGTTTCACGCGTTACCAGTGGATTTCAGCACTCTCTGAGGCCTAATTGCCACTCCAATCCTTGGGTCCGCCATTTTGAAGCTTTTCGGACCCCGTTTCCCCACTTGGAGCCAATTTGAGCTGCCCTCGAGCCTCAACGAGTCATCCTATCGGCCCCGGATGCGTAACATCAGAATTCTCTGTTTTACGCGTTCTCAGTGTGTTTCAGCACTTTCTGGGGCCTCCTTGCCACTCCAATCCCGGAATCCGCCATTTTGAAGCTTTTTGGACTCCGTTTCCCCCCTTTGAGCCATTTTGAGCTGCCCTCGAGCCTCAACGAGTCATCCAATCGGTCCCGGATGCGTTTTATTAGATTCTTCTTCAAGTTTTACGTGTTCATAGTGAATTACAGTGTTTTCTGGGGCCTCTTTGCCTTTCCAATCCCGGGGCCCGCCATTTTGAAGCTTCTTGGACCCCGTTTCCCCACCTAATTGCCACTCCAATCCTTGGGTCCGCCATTTTGAAGCTTTTTGGACCCCGTTTCCCCACTTGGAGCCAATTTGAGCTGCCCTCGAGCCTCAACGAGTCATCTTATCGGTCCCAGATGCGTTCCATTAGATTCTTCTTCAAGTTTCACGTGTTCATAGTGAATTACAGCGTTTTCTGAGGCCTTCTTGAGACTCCAATCTCGGGGTCCGCCATATTGAAGCTTTTTGGACCATGTTTCCCCACTTGGAGCCAATTTGAGCTGCCCTCGAGCCTCAACGAGTCATTCTCTCGGTCCCGGATGCGTTTTATTGGATTCTCCCTCGAATTTCACGCGTTCTCAGTGGGTTCTCGCGTTTTCTGAGGCTCCCTTGCCACTCCGGTCCCGGGATCCGCCATTTTGAAGCTTCTTGGACCCCCGTTCTCCAACTTGGGGCTCATTTAAGCGGCCACGGAGCCTCAACGGGTCATTCTATCGCTCCCGCATTGAGTGCATCGGATTTCTCTGTTTCACGCGTTCCCAGTGGATTTCAGCACTCTCTGAGGCCTAATTGCCACTCCAATCCTTGGGTCCGCCATTTTGAAGCTTTTTGGACCCCGTTTCCCCCCCTTTGAGCCATTTTGAGCTGCCCTCGAGCCTCAACGAGTCATCCCATCGGTCCCGGATGCGTTTTATTAGATTCTTCTTCAAGTTTTACGTGTTCATAGTGAATTACAGTGTTTTCTGGGGCCTCTTTGCATTTCCAATCCCGGGGCCCGCCATTTTGAAGCTTCTTGGACCCCGTTTTCCCACCTAATTGCCACTCCAATCCTTGGGTCCGCCATTTTGAAGCTTTTTGGACCCCGTTTCCCCACTTGGAGCCAATTTGAGCTGCCCCCGAGCCTCAACGAGTCATCTTATCGGTCCCAGATGCGTTCCATTAGATTCTTCTTCAAGTTTCACGTGTTCATAGTGAATTACAGCGTTTTCTGAGGCCTTCTTGAGACTCCAATCTCGGGGTCCGCCATATTGAAGCTTTTTGGACCATGTTTCCCCACTTGGAGCCAATTTGAGCTGCCCTCGAGCCTCAACGAGTCATTCTCTCGGTCCCGGATGCGTTTTATTGGATTCTCCCTCGAATTTCACGCGTTCTCAGTGGGTTCTCGCGTTTTCTGAGGCTCCCTTGCCACTCCGGTCCCGGGATCCGCCATTTTGAAGCTTCTTGGACCCCCGTTCTCCAACTTGGGGCTCATTTAAGCGGCCACGGAGCCTCAACGGGTCATTCTATCGCTCCCGCATTGAGTGCATCGGAGTTCTCTGTTTCACGCGTTCCCAGTGGATTTCAGCACTCTCTGAGGCCTAATTGCCACTCCAATCCTTGGGTCCGCCATTTTGAAGCTTTTTGGACCCCGTTTCCCCACTTGGAGCCAATTTGAGCTGCCCTCGAGCCTCAACGAGTCATCCTATCGGCCCCGGATGCGTAACATCAGAATTCTCTGTTTTACGCGTTCTCAGTGTGTTTCAGCACTTTCTGGGGCCTCCTTGCCACTCCAATCCCGGAATCCGCCATTTTGAAGCTTTTTGGACCCCGTTTCCCCCCCTTTGAGCCATTTTGAGCTGCCCTCGAGCCTCAACGAGTCATCCCATCGGTCCCGGATGCGTTTTATTAGATTCTTCTTCAAGTTTCACGTGTTCATAGTGAATTACAGTGTTTTCTGGGGCCTCTTTGCCTTTCCAATCCCGGGGCCCGCCATTTTGAAGCTTCTTGGACCCCGTTTCCCCACCTAATTGCCACTCCAATCCTTGGGTCCGCCATTTTGAAGCTTTTTGGACCCCGTTTCCCCACTTGGAGCCAATTTGAGCTGCCCTCGAGCCTCAACGAGTCATCTTATCGGTCCCAGATGCGTTCCATTGGATTCTTCTTCAAGTTTCACGTGTTCATAGTGAATTACAGCGTTTTCTGAGGCCTTCTTGAGACTCCAATCTCGGGGTCCGCCATATTGAAGCTTTTTGGACCATGTTTCCCCACTTGGAGCCAATTTGAGCTGCCCTCGAGCCTCAACGAGTCATTCTCTCGGTCCCGGATGCGTTTTATTGGATTCTCCCTCGAATTTCACGCGTTGCCAGTGGGTTCTCGCGTTTTCTGAGGCTCCCTTGCCACTCCGGTCCCGGGATCTGCCATTTTGAAGCTTCTTGGCCCTCGTTTATTTACTTGGAGCCAATTTGGGCTGCCCTCGAGCCTCAACGAGTCATCCTATCGGTCCCGGATGCGTAACATCAGATTCCTCTGTTTTACGCGTTCCTAGTGTGTTTCAGCACTTTCTGAGGCCTCCTCGCCACTCCGATCCCGGAGTACGCCATATTGAAGCTTTTTGGACCCCGTTTCCCACTTGGAGCCAATTTCAGCTGCCCTCGAGCCTCAACGAGTCATCCTATCGGTCCCGGATGCGTAACATCAGGTTTCTCTGCAAACTTTTCGAGCTCCGCGTGGATTTCAGCACTTTCTGAGGCCTCCTTGCCACTCCAATCCCGGGGTCCGCCATTTTGAAGCTTTTTGGACCCCGTTCCCCCACTTGGAGCCAATTTGAGCTGCCCTCGAGCCTCAACGAGTCATCCTCTCGGTCCCGGATGCGTTTTATTGGATTCTCCTTCAAATTTCACGCGTTCCCAGTGGGTTCCCGCGTTTTCTGAGGCCTCCTTGCCACTCCGGTCCCGAGATCCGCCATTTTGAAGCTTTTTGGACCCCGTTCCCCCACTTGGAGCCAATTTGAGCTGCCCTCGAGCCTCAACGAGTCATCCTGTCGGTCCCGGATGCGGTACATCTGATTTCCCTGCAAATTCTACGCGTTTCTAGTGTGTTTCAGCGTTTTCTGAGGCCTTCTTGAGACTCCAATCTCGGGGTCCGCCATATTGAAGCTTTTTGGACCATGTTTCCCCACTTGGAGCCAATTTGAGCTGCCCTCGAGCCTCAACGAGTCATTCTCTCGGTCCCGGATGCGTTTTATTGGATTCTCCCTCGAATTTCACGCGTTCCCAGTGGGTTCTCGCGTTTTCTGAGGCTCCCTTGCCACTCCGGTCCCGGGATCCGCCATTTTGAAGCTTCTTGGACCCCCGTTCTCCAACTTGGGGCTCATTTAAGCGGCCACGGAGCCTCAACGGGTCATTCTATCGCTCCCGCATTGATTGCATCGGATTTCTCTGTTTCACGCGTTCCCAGTGGATTTCAGCACTCTCTGAGGCCTAATTGCCACTCCAATCCTTGGGTCCGCCATTTTGAAGCTTTTTGGACCCCGTTCCCCCACTTGGAGCCAATTTGAGCTGCCCTCGAGCCTCAACGAGTCATCCTATCGGTCCCGGATGCGTAACATCAGATTCCTCTGTTTTACGCGTTTCGAGTGTGTTTCAGCGTTTTCTGAGGCCTGATTGCCACTCCAATCCCGGGGTCCGCCATCTTGAAGCTTTTTGGACCCCGTTTCCCCACTTGGAGCCAATTTGAGCTGCCCTCGAGCCTCAACGAGTCATCCTATCGGTCCCGGATGCGTAACATCAGATTCCTCTGTTTTACGCGTTCCTAGTGTGTTTCAGCACTTTCTGAGGCCTCCTTGCCACTCCGATCCCGGAGTACGCCATATTGAAGCTTTTTGGACCCCGTTTCCCACTTGGAGCCAATTTCAGCTGCCCTCGAGCCTCAACGAGTCATCCTATCGGTCCCGGATGCGTACCATCAGGTTTCTCTGCAAATTTTACGAGCTCCGCGTGGATTTCAGCACTTTCTGAGGCCTCCTTGCCACTCCAATCCCGGGGTCCGCCATTTTGAAGCTTTTTTGACCCCGTTCCCCCCACTTGGAACCAATTTGAGCTGCCCTCGAGCCTCAACGAGTCACCTTATCGGTCCCGGATGCGTTCTCTTAGATTCTTGGAGCTTGGAGCCACTTGGAGCCAATTTGAGCTGTCCTCGAGTCTCAACGAGTCATCCTCTCGGTCCCGGATGCGTTTTATTGGATTCTCCTTCAAATTTCACGCGTTCCCAGTGGGTTCCCGCGTTTTCTGACGCATCCTTGCCACTCCGGTCCCGGGATCCGCCATTTTGAAGCTTCTTGGACCCCCGTTTTCCAACTTGGGGCTCATTTAAGCGGCCCCGGAGCCTCAACGAATCATTCTATCGCTCCCGCATGGATTGCATTAGATTTCTCCGCAAATTTCACGCGTTCGTAGTGTGTTTCAGCGTTTTCTGAGGCCTCCTTGCCACTTTAATCCCGGGGTCCGCCATATTGAAGCTTTTTGGACCCCGTTCCCCCCACTTGGAGCCAATTTGAGCTGCCCTCGAGCCTCAACGAGTCATGCTATCGGTCCCGGATGCGTTACATCAGATTTCTCTGTTTTACGCGTTCCTAGTGTGTTTCAGCATTTTCTGAGGCCTCCTTGCCACTCCAATCCCGGGGTCCGCCATTTTAAAGCCATTTGGACCCCGTTTCCCCACCTAATTGCCACTCCAATCCCGGGGTCCGCCAAATTGAAGCTTTTTGGACCCCGTTTCCCCACTTGGAGCCAATTTGAGCTGGCCTCGAGCCTCAACGAGTCATCCTATCGGTCCCGGATGCATTACATCAGATTCCTCTGTTTTACGCGTTCCTAGTGTGTTTCAGCGTTTTCTGAGGCCTCCTTGCCACTTTAATCCCTGGGTCCGCCATATTGAAGCTTTTTGGACCCCGTTCCCCCACTTGGAGCCAATTTGAGCTGCCCTCGAGCCTCAATGAGTCATCCTATCGGTCCCGGATGCGTAACATCAGATTTCTCTGTTTTACGCGTTCCTAGTGTGTTTCAGCATTTTCTGAGGCCTCCTTGCCACTCCAATCCCGGGGTCCGCCATATTGAAGCTTTTTGGCCCTCGTTTCCCCACCTAATTGCCACTCCAATCCCGGGGTCCGCCATATTGAAGCTTTTTGGACCCCGTTTCCCCACCTAATTGCCACTCCAATCCCGGGGTCCGCCATTTTGAAGCTTTTTTGACCCCGTTCCCCCACTTGGAACCAATTTGAGCTGCCCTCGAGCCTCAACGAGTCACCTTATCGGTCCCGGATGCGTTCTCTTAGATTCTTGGAGCTTGGAGCCACTTGGAGCCAATTTGAGCTGTCCTCGAGTCTCAACGAGTCATCCTCTCGGTCCCGGATGCGTTTTATTGGATTCTCCTTCAAATTTCACGCGTTCCCAGTGGGTTCCCGCGTTTTCTGACGCATCCTTGCCACTCCGGTCCCGGGATCCGCCATTTTGAAGCTTCTTGGACCCCCGTTTTCCAACTTGGGGCTCATTTAAGCGGCCCCGGAGCCTCAACGAATCATTCTATCGCTCCCGCATGGATTGCATTAGATTTCTTCGCAAATTTCACGCGTTCGTAGTGTGTTTCAGCGTTTTCTGAGGCCTCCTTGCCACTTTAATCCCGGGGTCCGCCATATTGAAGCTTTTTGGACCCCGTTCCCCCCACTTGGAGCCAATTTGAGCTGCCCTCGAGCCTCAACGAGTCATCCTATCGGTCCCGGATGCGTTACATCAGATTTCTCTGTTTTACGCGTTCCTAGTGTGTTTCAGCATTTTCTGAGGCCTCCTTGCCACTCCAATCCCGGGGTCCGCCATTTTAAAGCTATTTGGACCCCGTTTCCCCACCTAATTGCCACTCCAATCCCGGGGTCCGCCAAATTGAAGCTTTTTGGACCCCGTTTCCCCACTTGGAGCCAATTTGAGCTGGCCTCGAGCCTCAACGAGTCATCCTATCGGTCCCGGATGCATTACATCAGATTCCTCTGTTTTACGCGTTCTTAGTGTGTTTCAGCGTTTTCTGAGGCCTCCTTGCCACTGTAATCCCGGGGTCCGCCATATTGAAGCTTCTTGGACCCCGTTTCCCCACTTGGAGCCAATTTGAGCTGCCCTCGAGCCTCAACGAGTCATCCTCTCGGTCCCGGATGCGTTTTATTGGATTCTCCTTCAAATTTCACGCGTTCCCAGTGGGTTCCCGCGTTTTCTGAGGCCTCCTCGCCACTCCGGTCCCGGGATCCGCCATTTTGAAGCTTCTTGGACCCCCGTTTTCCAACTTGGGGCTCATTCAAGCGGCCCCGGAGCCTCAACGGGTCATTCTATCGCTCCCGCATTGATTGCATCGGATTTCTCTGTTTCACGCGTTCCCAGTGGATTTCAGCACTCTCTGAGGCCTAATTGCCACTCCAATCCCGATATCCGCCATTTTGAAGCTTTTTGGACCCCGTTTCCCCACTTGGAGCCAATTTGAGCTGGCCTCGAGCCTCGACGAGTCATCCTATCGGTCCCGGATGCATTACATCAGATTTCTCTGTTTTACGCGTTCCTAGTGTGCTTCAGCGTTTTCTGAGGCCTCCTTGCCACTTTAATCCCGGGGTCCGCCATATTGAAGCTTTTTGGACCCCGTTCCCCCACTTTGAGCCAATTTGAGCTGCCCTCGAGCCTCAACGAGTCATCCTGTCGGTCCCGGATACGGTACATCTGATTTCCCTGCAAATTCTACGCGTTTCTAGTGTGTTTCAGCGTTTTCTGAGGCCTTCTTGAGACTCCAATCTCGGGGTCCGCCATATTGAAGCTTTTTGGACCATGTTTCCCCACTTGGAGCCAATTTGAGCTGCCCTCGAGCCTCAACGAGTCATTCTCTCGGTCCCGGATGCGTTTTATTGGATTCTCCCTCGAATTTCACGCGTTCCCAGTGGGTTCTCGCGTTTTCTGAGGCTCCCTTGCCACTCCGGTCCCGGGATCCGCCATTTTGAAGCTTCTTGGACCCCCGTTCTCCAACTTGGGGCTCATTTAAGCGGCCAAGGAGCCTAAACGGGTCATTCTATCGCTCCCGCATTGATTGCATCGGATTTCTCTGTTTCACGCGTTCCCAGTGGATTTCAGCACTCTCTGAGGCCTAATTGCCACTCCAATCCTTGGGTCCGCCATTTTGAAGCTTTTTGGACCCCGTTTCGCCACTTGGAGCCAATTTGAGCTGGCCTCGAGCCTCAACGAGTCATCCTATCGGTCCCGGATGCGTAACATCAGATTTCTCTGTTTTACGCGTTCCTAGTGTGTTTCAGCATTTTCTGAGGCCTCCTTGCCACTCCAATCCCGGGGTCCGTTATATTGAAGCTTTTTGGCCCTCGTTCATTTACTTGGAGCCAATTTGGGCTGCCCTCGAGCCTCAACGAGTCATCCTATCGGTCCCGGATGCGTAACATCAGATTCCTCTGTTTTACGCGTTCCTAGTGTGTTTCAGCACTTTCTGAGGCCTCCTCGCCACTCCGATCCCGGGGTCCGCCATTTTGAAGCTTTTTGGACCCCGTTCCCCCACTTGGAGCCAATTTGAGCTGCCCTCGAGCCTCAACGAGTCATCCTATCGGTCCCGGATGCGTAACATCAGATTCCTCTGTTTGACGCGTTTCTAGTGTGTTTCAGCGTTTTCTGAGGCCTGATTGCCACTCCAATCCCGGGGTCCGCCATCTTGAAGCTTTTTGGACCCCGTTTCCCCACTTGGAGCCAATTTGAGCTGCCCTCGAGCCTCAACGAGTCATCCTATCGGTTCCGGATGCGTACCATCAGAATTCTCTGTTTTACGCGTTCTTAGTGTGTTTCAGCACTTTCTGAGGCCTCCTCGCCACTCCAATCCCGGAATCCGCCATTTTGAAGCTTTTTGGACCCCATTTCCCCCCCTCTGAGCCATTTTGAGCTGCCCTCGAGCCTAAACGATTCATCCTATCGGTCCCGGATGCGTAACATTAGATTTCTTTGTTTTACGCGTTCCTAGTGTGTTTTAGCGTTTTCTGAGGCCTCCTTGCCTCTCCGATCCCGGGGTCCACCATATTGAAGCTTCTTGGACCTCGTTCATCCACTCGGAGCCAATTTGGGCTGCCCTCTAGCCTCAACGAGTCATCTTATCGGTCCCGGATGCGTTTTATCAGATTCTCCTTCAAATTTTACGCGTTCCTAGTGGGTTCCTGCGTTGGCGGAGGCCTCTTTGCCACTCCGGTCCCGGGATCCGCCATTTGAAGCTTCTAGGACCCCCGGTTTCCAACTTGGGACTCATTTAGGCGGCCTCGGAGCCTCAACGAGTCATTCTATCGCTTTCGCATTGATTGCATTAGATTTCTCTGCAAATTTCACGCGTTCCCAGTGGATTTCAGCACTTTCTGAGGTCTGATTGCCACTCCAATCCCGGGGTCCGCCATCTTGAAGCTTTTTGGACCCCGTTTCCCCACTTGGAGCCAATTTGAGCTGCCCTCGAGCCTCAACGAGTCATCCTATCGGTCCCGGATGCGTACCATCAGAATTCTCTGTTTTACGCGTTCTTAGTGTGTTTCAGCACTTTCTGAGGCCTCCTCGCCACTCCAATCCCGGAATCCGCCATTTTGAAGCTTTTTGGACCCCGTTTCCCCACTTGGAGCCAATTTGAGCTGCCCTCGAGCCTCAACGAGTCATCTTATCGGTCCCAGATGCGTTCTCTTATATTCTTCAAGTTTCACGTGTTCATAGTGAATTACAGCGTTTTCTGAGGCCTCCTTAACTTTCCAATCCCGGGATACGCCATTTTGAAGCTTCTTGGACCCCGTTTTCCCACTTGGAGCCAATTTTAGCTGCCTTCGAGCCTCAACGAGTCATCCTATCGATCCCGGATGCGGTTTATTAGATTCTTCTTCAAATTTTACGTGTTCACAGTGGATTTCAGCGTCATCTGGGGCCTCTTTGCCTTTCCAATCCCGGGGCCCGCCATTTTGAAGCTTCTTGGACCCCATTTCCCCACTTGGAGCCAATTTGAGCTGCCCTCGAGCCTCAACGAGTCATCCTCTCGGTCCCGGATGCGTTTTATTGGATTCTCCTTCAAATTTCACGCGTTCCCAGTGGGTTCCCGCGTTTTCTGAGGCCTCCTTGCCACTCCGGTCCCGGGATCCGCCATTTCGAAGCTTCTTGGACCCCCGTTTTCCAACTTGGGGCTCATTTAAGCGGCCCCGGAGCCTCAACGGGTCATTCTATCGCTCCCGCATTGATTGCATCGGATTTCTCTGTTTCACGCGTTCCCAGTGGATTTCAGCACTCTCTGAGGCCTAATTGCCACTCCAATCCCGATATCCGCCATTTTGAAGCTTTTTGGACCCCGTTTCCCCACTTGGAGCCAATTTGAGCTGGCCTCGAGCCTCAACGAGTCATCCTATCGGTCCCGGATGCATTACATCAGATTTCTCTGTTTTACGCGTTCCTAGTGTGTTTCAGCGTTTTCTGAGGCCCCTTGCCACTTTAATCCCGGGGTCCGCCATATTGAAGCTTTTTGGACCCCGTTCCCCCACTTGGAGCCAATTTGAGCTGCCCTCGAGCCTCAACGAGTCATCCTGTCGGTCCCGGATGCGGTACATCTGATTTCCCTGCAAATTCTACGCGTTTCTAGTGTGTTTCAGCGTTTTCTGAGGCCTTCTTGAGACTCCAATCTCGGGGTCCGCCATATTGAAGCTTTTTGGACCATGTTTCCCCACTTGGAGCCAATTTGAGCTGCCCTCGAGCCTCAACGAGTCATTCTCTCGGTCCCGGATGCGTTTTATTGGATTCTCCCTCGAATTTCACGCGTTCCCAGTGGGTTCTCGCGTTTTCTGAGGCTCCCTTGCCACTCCGGTCCCGGGATCCGCCATTTTGAAGCTTCTTGGACCCCCGTTCTCCAACTTGGGGCTCATTTAGGCGGCCACGGAGCCTCAACGGGTCATTCTATCGCTCCCGCATTGATTGCATCGGATTTCTCTGTTTCACGCGTTCCCAGTGGATTTCAGCACTCTCTGAGGCCTAATTGCCACTCCAATCCTTGGGTCCGCCATTTTGAAGCTTTTTGGACCCCGTTTCCCCACTTGGAGCCAATTTGAGCTGGCCTCGAGCCTCAACGAGTCATCCTATCGGTCCCGGATGCGTAACATCAGATTTCTCTGTTTTACGCGTTCCTAGTGTGTTTCAGCATTTTCTGAGGCCTCCTTGCCACTCCAATCCCGGGGTCCGTTATATTGAAGCTTTTTGGCCCTCGTTTATTTACTTGGAGCCAATTTGGGCTGCCCTCGAGCCTCAACGAGTCATCCTATCGGTCCCGGATGCGTAACATCAGATTCCTCTGTTTTACGCGTTCCTAGTGTGTTTCAGCACTTTCTGAGGCCTCCTTGCCACTCCAATCCCGGGGTCCGCCATTTTGAAGCTTTTTGGACCCCGTTCCCCCACTGTGAACCAATTTGAGCTGCCCTCGAGCCTCAACGAGTCACCTTATCGGTCCCGGATGCGTTCTCTTAGATTCTTGGAGCTTGGAGCCACTTGGAGCCAATTTGAGCTGTCCTCGAGTCTCAACGAGTCATCCTCTCGGTCCCGGATGCGTTTTATTGGATTCTCCTTCAAATTTCACGCGTTCCCAGTGGGTTCCCGCGTTTTCTGACGCATCCTTGCCACTCCGGTCCCGGGATCCGCCATTTTGACGCTTCTTGGACCCCCGTTTTCCAACTTGGGGCTCATTTAAGCGGCCCCGGAGCCTCAACGAATCATTCTATCGCTCCCGCATTGATTGCATTAGATTTCTCCGCAAATTTCACGCGTTCGTAGTGTGTTTCAGCGTTTTCTGAGGCCTCCTTGCCACTTTAATCCCGGGGTCCGCCATATTGAAGCTTTTTGGACCCCGTTCCCCCACTTGGAGCCAATTTGAGCTGCCTTCGAGCCTCAACGAGTCATCCTATCGGTCCCGGATGCGTAACATCAGATTTCTCTGTTTTACGCGTTCCTAGTGTGTTTCAGCATTTTCTGAGGCCTCCTTGCCACTCCAATCCCGGGGTCCGCCATTTTAAACCTTTTTGGACCCCGTTTCCCCACCTAATTGCCACTCCAATCCCGGGGTCCGCCATATTGAAGCTTTTTGGACCCCGTTTCCCCACTTGGAGCCAATTTGAGCTGGCCTCGAGCCTCAACGAGTCATCCTATCGGTCCCGGATGCATTACATCAGATTCCTCTGTTTTACGCGTTCCTAGTGTGTTTCAGCGTTTTCTGAGGCCTCCTTGCCACTCCAATCCCGGGGTCCGCCATATTGAAGCTTTTTGGCCCTCGTTTCCCCACCTAATTGCCACTCCAATCCTTGGGTCCGCCATTTTGAAGCTTTTTGGACCCCGTTTCCCCACTTGGAGCCAATTTGAGCTGCCCTCGAGCCTCAACGAGTCATCTTATCGGTCCCAGATGCGTTCTCTTATATTCTTCAAGTTTCACGTGTTCATAGTGAATTACAGCGTTTTCTGAGGCCTCCTTAACTTTCCAATCCCGGGATACGCCATTTTGGAGCTTCTTGGACCCCGTTTTCCAACTTGGAGCCAATTTTAGCTGCCCTCGAGCCTCAACGAGTCATCCTATCGATCCCGGATGCGGTTTATTAGATTCTTCTTCAAATTTTACGTGTTCACAGTGGATTTCAGCGTTATCTGGGGCCTCTTTGCCTTTCCAATCCCGGGGCCCGCCATTTTGAAGCTTCTTGGACCCCGTTTCCCCACTTGGAGCCAATTTGAGCTGCCCTCGAGCCTCAACGAGTCATCTTATCGGTCCCGGATGCGTTCTCTTAGATTATTGGAGCTTGGAGCCACCTGGAGCCAATTTGAGCTGCCATCGAGTCTCAACGAGTCATCCTCTCGGTCCCGAATGCGTTTTATTGGATTCTTCTTCAAATTTCACGCGTTCCCAGTGGTTTCCCGCGTTTTCTGAGGCCTCCTTGCCACTCCGTTCCCGGGATCCGCCATTTTGAAGCTTCTTGGACCCCCGTTTTCCAACTTGGGGCTCATTTAAGCGGCCCCGGAGCCTCAACGGGTCATTCTATCGCTCCCGCATTGATTGCATCGGATTTCTCTGTTTCACGCGTTCCCAGTGGATTTCAGCACTCTCTGAGGCCTAATTGCCACTCCAATCCCGATATCCGCCATTTTGAAGCTTTTTGGACCCCGTTTCCCCACTTGGAGCCAATTTGAGCTGGCCTCGAGCCTCAACGAGTCATCCTATCGGTCCCGGATGCATTACATCAGATTTCTCTGTTTTACGCGTTCCTAGTGTGTTTCAGCGTTTTCTGAGGCCTCCTTGCCACTTTAATCCCGGGGTCCGCCATATTGAAGCTTTTTGGACCCCGTTCCCCCACTTGGAGCCAATTTGAGCTGTCCTCGAGCCTCAACGAGTCATCCTGTCGGTCCCGGATGCGGTACATCTGATTTCCCTGCAAATTCTACGCGTTTCTAGTGTGTTTCAGCGTTTTCTGAGGCCTTCTTGAGACTCCAATCTCGGGGTCCGCCATATTGAAGCTTTTTGGACCATGTTTCCCCACTTGGAGCCAATTTGAGCTGCCCTCGAGCCTCAACGAGTCATTCTCTCGGTCCCGGATGCGTACCATCAGAATTCTCTGTTTTACGCGTTCTTAGTGTGTTTCAGCACTTTCTGAGGCCTCCTCGCCACTCCAATCCCGGAATCCGCCATTTTGAAGCTTTTTGGACCCCGTTTCCCCCCCTTTGAGCCATTTTGAGCTGCCTTCGAGCCTAAACGAGTCATCCTATCGGTCCCGGATGCGTAACATCAGATTTCTTTGTTTTACGCGTTCCTAGTGTGTTTTAGCGTTTTCTGAGGCCTCCTTGCCTCTCCAATCCCGGGGTCCACCATATTGAAGCTTCTTGGACCTCGTTCATCCACTTGGAGCCAATTTGGGCTGCCCTCTAGCCTCAACGAGTCATCTTATCGGTCCCGGATGCGTTTTATCAGATTCTCCTTCAAATTTTACGCGTTCCTAGTGGGTTCCTGCGTTTGCGGAGGCCTCTTTGCCACTCCGGTCCCGGGATCCGCCATTTGAAGCTTCTAGGACCCCCGGTTTCCAACTTGGGACTCATTTAGGCGGCCCCGGAGCCTCAACGAGTCATTCTATCGCTTTCGCATTGATTGCATTAGATTTCTCTGCAAATTTCACGCGTTCCCAGTGGATTTCAGCACTTTCTGAGGTCTGATTGCCACTCCAATCCCGGGGTCCGCCATCTTGAAGCTTTTTGGACCCCGTTTCCCCACTTGGAGCCAATTTGAGCTGCCCTCGAGCCTCAACGAGTCATCCTATCGGTCCCGGATGCGTACTATCAGAAATCTCTGTTTCACGCGTTCTTAGTGTGTTTCAGCACTTCCTGAGGCCTCCTCGCCACTCCAATCCCGGAATCCGCCATTTTGAAGCTTCTTGGACCCCGTTTCCCCCCCTTTGAGCCATTTTGAGCTGCCCTCGAGCCTAAACGAGCCATCCTATCGGTCCCGGATGCGTAACATCAGATTTCTTTGTTTTACGCGTTCCTAGTGTGTTTTAGCGTTTTCTGAAGCCTCCTTGCCTCTCCAATCCCGGGGTCCACCATATTGGAGCTTCTTGGAACTCGTTCATCCTCTTGGAGCCAATTTGAGCTGTCCTCGAGTCTCAACGAGTCATCCTCTCGGTCCCGGATGCGTTTTATTGGATTCTCCTTCAAATTTCACGCGTTCCCAGTGGGTTCCCGCGTTTTCTGACGCATCCTTGCCACTCCGGTCCCGGGATCCGCCATTTTGACGCTTCTTGGACCCCCCGTTTTCCAACTTGGGGCTCATTTAAGCTGCCCCGGAGCCTCAACGAATCATTCTATCGCTCCCGCATTGATTGCATTAGATTTCTCCGCAAATTTCACGCGTTCGTAGTGTGTTTCAGCGTTTTCTGAGGCCTCCTTGCCACTTTAATCCCGGGGTCCGCCATATTGAAGCTTTTTGGACCCCGTTCCCCCACTTGGAGCCAATTTGAGCTGTCCTCGAGCCTCAACGAGTCATCCTGTCGGTCCCGGATGCGGTACATCTGATTTCCCTGCAAATTCTACGCGTTTCTAGTGTGTTTCAGCGTTTTCTGAGGCCTTCTTGAGACTCCAATCTCGGGGTCCGCCATATTGAAGCTTTTTGGACCATGTTTCCCCACTTGGAGCCAATTTGAGCTGCCCTCGAGCCTCAACGAGTCATTCTCTCGGTCCCGGATGCGTACCATCAGAATTCTCTGTTTTACGCGTTCTTAGTGTGTTTC
The DNA here is from genome assembly GCA_028455905.1 of Neoseiulus californicus. Classification (NCBI taxonomy): domain Eukaryota; kingdom Metazoa; phylum Arthropoda; class Arachnida; order Mesostigmata; family Phytoseiidae; genus Neoseiulus; species Neoseiulus californicus. The sequence goes on from JAMQGS010000019.1 coordinate 51,681, forward strand.
AGCACTTTCTGAGGCCTCCTCGCCACTCCAATCCCGGAATCCGCCATTTTGAAGCTTTTTGGACCCCGTTTCCCCCCCTTTGAGCCATTTTGAGCTGCCTTCGAGCCTAAACGAGTCATCCTATCGGTCCCGGATGCGTAACATCAGATTTCTTTGTTTTACGCGTTCCTAGTGTGTTTTAGCGTTTTCTGAGGCCTCCTTGCCTCTCCAATCCCGGGGTCCACCATATTGAAGCTTCTTGGACCTCGTTCATCCACTTGGAGCCAATTCGGGCTGCCCTCTAGCCTCAACGAGTCATCTTATCGGTCCCGGATGCGTTTTATCAGATTCTCCTTCAAATTTTACGCGTTCCTAGTGGGTTCCTGCGTTTGCGGAGGCCTCTTTGCCACTCCGGTCCCGGGATCCGCCATTTGAAGCTTCTAGGACCCCCGGTTTCCAACTTGGGACTCATTTAGGCGGCCCCGGAGCCTCAACGAGTCATTCTATCGCTTTCGCATTGATTGCATTAGATTTCTCTGCAAATTTCACGCGTTCCCAGTGGATTTCAGCACTTTCTGAGGTCTGATTGCCACTCCAATCCCGGGGTCCACCATCTTGAAGCTTTTTGGACCCCGTTTCCCCACTTGGAGCCAATTCGAGCTGCCCTCGAGCCTCAACGAGTCATCCTATCGGTCCCGGATGCGTACCATCAGAATTCTCTGTTTCACGCGTTCTTAGTGTGTTTCAGCACTTCCTGAGGCCTCCTCGCCACTCCAATCCCGGAATCCGCCATTTTGAAGCTTCTTGGACCCCGTTTCCCCCCCTTTGAGCCATTTTGAGCTGCCCTCGAGCCTAAACGAGCCATCCTATCGGTCCCGGATGCGTAACATCAGATTTCTTTGTTTTACGCGTTCCTAGTGTGTTTTAGCGTTTTCTGAGGCCTCCTTGCCTCTCCAATCCCGGGGTCCACCATATTGAAGCTTCTTGGACCTCGTTCATCCACTTGGAGCCAATTTGGGCTGCCCTCTAGCCTCAACGAGTCATCTTATCGGTCCCGGATGCGTTTTATCAGATTCTCCTTCAAATTTTACGCGTTCCTAGTGGGTTCCTGCGTTTGCGGAGGCCTCTTTGCCACTCCGGTCCCGGGATCCGCCATTTGAAGCTTCTAGGACCCCCGGTTTCCAACTTGGGACTCATTTAGGCGGCCCCGGAGCCTCAACGAGTCATTCTATCGCTTTCGCATTGATTGCATTAGATTTCTCTGCAAATTTCACGCGTTCCCAGTGGATTTCAGCACTTTCTGAGGTCTGATTGCCACTCCAATCCCGGGGTCCGCCATCTTGAAGCTTTTTGGACCCCGTTTCCCCACTTGGAGCCAATTTGAGCTGCCCTCGAGCCTCAACGAGTCATCCTATCGGTCCCGGATGCGTACTATCAGAATTCTCTGTTTCACGCGTTCTTAGTGTGTTTCAGCACTTCCTGAGGCCTCCTCGCCACTCCAATCCCGGAATCCGCCATTTTGAAGCTTCTTGGACCCCGTTTCCCCCCCTTTGAGCCATTTTGAGCTGCCCTCGAGCCTAAACGAGCCATCCTATCGGTCCCGGATGCGTAACATCAGATTTCTTTGTTTTACGCGTTCCTAGTGTGTTTTAGCGTTTTCTGAAGCCTCCTTGCCTCTCCAATCCCGGGGTCCACCATATTGGAGCTTCTTGGAACTCGTTCATCCTCTTGGAGCCAATTTGAGCTGTCCTCGAGTCTCAACGAGTCATCCTCTCGGTCCCGGATGCGTTTTATTGGATTCCCCTTCAAATTTCACGCGTTCCCAGTGGGTTCCCGCGTTTTCTGACGCATCCTTGCCACTCCGGTCCCGGGATCCGCCATTTTGACGCTTCTTGGACCCCCGTTTTCCAACTTGGGGCTCATTTAAGCGGCCCCGGAGCCTCAACGAATCATTCTATCGCTCCCGCATTGATTGCATTAGATTTCTCCGCAAATTTCACGCGTTCGTAGTGTGTTTCAGCGTTTTCTGAGGCCTCCTTGCCACTTTAATCCCGGGGTCCGCCATATTGAAGCTTTTTGGACCCCGTTCCCCCACTTGGAGCCAATTTGAGCTGTCCTCGAGCCTCAACGAGTCATCCTGTCGGTCCCGGATGCGGTACATCTGATTTCCCTGCAAATTCTACGCGTTTCTAGTGTGTTTCAGCGTTTTCTGAGGCCTTCTTGAGACTCCAATCTCGGGGTCCGCCATATTGAAGCTTTTTGGACCATGTTTCCCCACTTGGAGCCAATTTGAGCTGCCCTCGAGCCTCAACGAGTCATTCTCTCGGTCCCGGATGCGTACCATCAGAATTCTCTGTTTTACGCGTTCTTAGTGTGTTTCAGCACTTTCTGAGGCCTCCTCGCCACTCCAATCCCGGAATCCGCCATTTTGAAGCTTTTTGGACCCCGTTTCCCCCCCTTTGAGCCATTTTGAGCTGCCTTCGAGCCTAAACGAGTCATCCTATCGGTCCCGGATGCGTAACATCAGATTTCTTTGTTTTACGCGTTCCTAGTGTGTTTTAGCGTTTTCTGAGGCCTCCTTGCCTCTCCAATCCCGGGGTCCACCATATTGAAGCTTCTTGGACCTCGTTCATCCACTTGGAGCCAATTTGGGCTGCCCTCTAGCCTCAACGAGTCATCTTATCGGTCCCGGATGCGTTTTATCAGATTCTCCTTCAAATTTTACGCGTTCCTAGTGGGTTCCTGCGTTTGCGGAGGCCTCTTTGCCACTCCGGTCCCGGGATCCGCCATTTGAAGCTTCTAGGACCCCCGGTTTCCAACTTGGGACTCATTTAGGCGGCCCCGGAGCCTCAACGAGTCATTCTATCGCTTTCGCATTGATTGCATTAGATTTCTCTGCAAATTTCACGCGTTCCCAGTGGATTTCAGCACTTTCTGAGGTCTGATTGCCACTCCAATCCCGGGGTCCGCCATCTTGAAGCTTTTTGGACCCCGTTTCCCCACTTGGAGCCAATTCGAGCTGCCCTCGAGCCTCAACGAGTCATCCTATCGGTCCCGGATGCGTACCATCAGAATTCTCTGTTTCACGCGTTCTTAGTGTGTTTCAGCACTTCCTGAGGCCTCCTCGCCACTCCAATCCCGGAATCCGCCATTTTGAAGCTTCTTGGACCCCGTTTCCCCCCTTTGAGCCATTTTGAGCTGCCCTCGAGCCTAAACGAGCCATCCTATCGGTCCCGGATGCGTAACATCAGATTTCTTTGTTTTACGCGTTCCTAGTGTGTTTTAGCGTTTTCTGAAGCCTCCTTGCCTCTCCAATCCCGGGGTCCACCATATTGGAGCTTCTTGGAACTCGTTCATCCTCTTGGAGCCAATTTGGGCTGCCCTCTAGCCTCAACGAGTCATCTTATCGGTCCCGGTTGCGTTTTATTAGATTCTCCTTCAAATTTTACGCGTTCCTAGTGGGTTCCTGCGTTTGCGGAGGCCTCTTTGCCACTCCGGTCCCGGGATCCGCCATTTGAAGCTTCTAGGACCCCCGGTTTCCAACTTGGGACTCATTTAGGCGGCCCCGGAGCCTCAACGAGTCATTCTATCGCTTTCGCATTGATTGCATTAGATTTCTCTGCAAATTTCACGCGTTCCCAGTGGATTTCAGCACTTTCTGAGGTCTGATTGCCACTCCAATCCCGGAGTCCGCCATCTTGAAGCTTTTTGGATCCCGTTTCCCCACTTGGAGCCAATTTGAGCTGCCCTCGAGCCTCAACGAGTCATCCTATCGGTCCCGGATGCGTACCATCAGAATTCTCTGTTTTACGCGTTCTTAGTGTGTTTCAGCACTTTCTGAGGCCTCCTCGCCACTCCAATCCCGGAATCCGCCATTTTGAAGCTTTTTGGACCCCGTTTCCCCCCCTTTGAGCCATTTTGAGCTGCCCTCGAGCCTAAACGAGCCATCCTATCGGTCCCGGATGCGTAACATCAGATTTCTTTGTTTTACGCGTTCCTAGTGTGTTTTAGCGTTTTCTGAGGCCTCCTTGCCTCTCCAATCCCGGGGTCCACCATATTGAAGCTTCTTGGACCTCGTTCATCCACTTGGAGCCAATTTGGGCTGCCCTCTAGCCTCAACGAGTCATCTTATCGGTCCCGGTTGCGTTTTATTAGATTCTCCTTCAAATTTTACGCGTTCCTAGTGGGTTCCTGCGTTTGCGGAGGCCTCTTTGCCACTCCGGTCCCGGGATCCGCCATTTGAAGCTTCTAGGACCCCCGGTTTCCAACTTGGGACTCATTTAGGCGGCCCCGGAGCCTCAACGAGACATTCTATCGCTTTCGCATTGATTGCATTAGATTTCTCTGCAAATTTCACGCGTTCCCAGTGGATTTCAGCACTTTCTGAGGTCTGATTGCCACTCCAATCCCGGAGTCCGCCATCTTGAAGCTTTTTGGACCCCGTTTCCCCACTTGGAGCCAATTTGAGCTGCCCTCGAGCCTCAACGAGTCATCCTATCGGTCCCGGATGCGTACCATCAGAATTCTCTGTTTTACGCGTTCTTAGTGTGTTTCAGCACTTTCTGAGGCCTCCTCGCCACTCCAATCCCGGAATCCGCCATTTTGAAGCTTTTTGGACCCCGTTTCCCCCCCTTTGAGCCATTTTGAGCTGCCCTCGAGCCTAAACGAGCCATCCCATCGGTCCCGGATGCGTAACATCAGATTTCTTTGTTTTACGCGTTCCTAGTGTGTTTTAGCGTTTTCTGAGGCCTCCTTGCCTCTCCAATCCCGGGGTCCACCATATTGAAGCTTCTTGGACCTCGTTCATCCACTTGGAGCCAATTTGGGCTGCCCTCTAGCCTCAACGAGTCATCTTATCGGTCCCGGTTGCGTTTTATTAGATTCTCCTTCAAATTTTACGCGTTCCTAGTGGGTTCCTGCGTTTGCGGAGGCCTCTTTGCCACTCCGGTCCCGGGATCCGCCATTTGAAGCTTCTAGGACCCCCGGTTTCCAACTTGGGACTCATTTAGGCGGCCCCGGAGCCTCAACGAGTCATTCTATCGCTTTCGCATTGATTGCATTAGATTTCTCTGCAAATTTCACGCGTTCCCAGTGGATTTCAGCACTTTCTGAGGTCTGATTGCCACTCCAATCCCGGAGTCCGCCATCTTGAAGCTTTTTGGACCCCGTTTCCCCACTTGGAGCCAATTTGAGCTGCCCTCGAGCCTCAACGAGTCATCCTATCGGTCCCGGATGCGTACCATCAGAATTCTCTGTTTTACGCGTTCTTAGTGTGTTTCAGCACTTTCTGAGGCCTCCTCGCCACTCCAATCCCGGAATCCGCCATTTTGAAGCTTTTTGGACCCCGTTTCCCCCCCTTTGAGCCATTTTGAGCTGCCCTCGAGCCTAAACGAGCCATCCTATCGGTCCCGGATGCGTAACATCAGATTTCTTTGTTTTACGCGTTCCTAGTGTGTTTTAGCGTTTTCTGAGGCCTCCTTGCCTCTCCAATCCCGGGGTCCACCATATTGAAGCTTCTTGGACCTCGTTCATCCACTTGGAGCCAATTTGGGCTGCCCTCTAGCCTCAACGAGTCATCTTATCGGTCCCGGATGCGTAACATCAGGTTTCTCTGCAAATTTTACGAGCTCCCAGTGGATTTCAGCACTTTCTGAGGCCTCCTTGCCACTCCAATCCCGGAGTCCGCCATTTTGAAGCTTTTTGGACCCCGTTCCCCCACTTGGAGCCAATTTGAGCTGCCCTCGAGCCTCAACGAGTCTACCTATCGGTCCCGGGTGCATTACATCAGATTTCTCTGTTTTACGCGTTCCTAGTGTGTTTCAGCGGTTTCTGAGGCCTCCTTGCCACTCCAATCCCGGGTTCCGCCATATTCAAGCTTTTTGAACCCCGTTCCCCCACTTGGAACCAATTTGAGCTGCCCTCGAGCCTCAACGAGTCATCCTATCGGTCCCGGATGCGTAACATCAGGTTTCTCTGCAAATTTTACGAGCTCCCAGTGGATTTCAGCACTTTCTGAGGCCTCCTTGCCACTCCAATCCCGGAGTCCGCCATTTTGAAGCTTTTTGGACCCCGTTCCCCCCACTTGGAGCCAATTTGAGCTGCCCTCGAGCCTCAACGAGTCATCCTATCGGTCCCGGATGCATTACATCAGATTTCTCTGTTTTACGCGTTCCTAGTGTGTTTCAGCGGTTTCTGAGGCCTCCTTGCCACTCCAATCCCGGGTTCCGCCATATTCAAGCTTTTTGGTCCCCGTTTCTCCACTTGGAGCCAATTTGAGCTGCCCTCGAGCCTAAACGAATCATCCTATCGGTCCCGGATGCGTAACATCAGATTTCTTTGTTTTACGCGTTCCTAGTGTGTTTCAGCGTTTTCTGAGGCCTCCTTGCCACTCCAATCCCAGGGTCCGCCTTAATGAAGCTTTTCGGCCCTCGTTTATTTACTTGGAGCCAATTTGGGCTGCCCTCGAGCCTCAACGAGTCATCCTATCGGTCCCGGATGCGTAACATCAGATTCCTCTGTTTTACGCGTTCCTAGTGTGTTTCAGCACTTTCTGAGGCCTCCTCGCCACTCCAATCCCGGAGTGCGCCATATTTAAGCTTTTTGGACCCCGTTTCCCACTTGGAGCCAATTTGAGCTGCCCTCGAGCCTCAACGAGTCATCCGATCGGTCCCGGATGCGTAACATCAGGTTTCTCTGCAAATTTTACGAGCTCCCAGTGGATTTCAGCACTTTCTGAGGCCTCCTTGCCTCTCCAATCCCGGGGTCCACCATATTGGAGCTTCTTGGAACTCGTTCATCCTCTTGGAGCCAATTTGGGCTGGCCTCTAGCCTCAACGAGTCATCTCATCGGTCCCGGTTGCGTTTTATTAGATTCTCCTTCAAATTTTACGCGTTCCTAGTGGGTTCCTGCGTTTGCGGAGGCCTCTTTGCCACTCCGGTCCCGGGATCCGCCATTTGAAGCTTCTAGGACCCCCGGTTTCCAACTTGGGACTCATTTAGGCGGCCCCGGAGCCTCAACGAGTCATTCTATCGCTTTCGCATTGATTGCATTAGATTTCTCTGCAAATTTCACGCGTTCCCAGTGGATTTCAGCACTTTCTGAGGTCTGATTGCCACTCCAATCCCGGAGTCCGCCATCTTGAAGCTTTTTGGATCCCGTTTCCCCACTTGGAGCCAATTTGAGCTGCCCTCGAGCCTCAACGAGTCATCCTATCGGTCCCGGATGCGTACCATCAGAATTCTCTGTTTTACGCGTTCTTAGTGTGTTTCAGCACTTTCTGAGGCCTCCTCGCCACTCCAATCCCGGAATCCGCCATTTTGAAGCTTTTTGGACCCCGTTTCCCCCCCTTTGAGCCATTTTGAGCTGCCCTCGAGCCTAAACGAGCCATCCTATCGGTCCCGGATGCGTAACATCAGATGTCTTTGTTTCACGCGTTCCTAGTGTGTTTTAGCGTTTTCTGAGGCCTCCTTGCCTCTCCAATCCCGGGGTCCACCATATTGAAGCTTCTTGGACCTCGTTCATCCACTTGGAGCCAATTTGGGCTGCCCTCTAGCCTCAACGAGTCATCTTATCGGTCCCGGTTGCGTTTTATTAGATTCTCCTTCAAATTTTACGCGTTCCTAGTGGGTTCCTGCGTTTGCGGAGGCCTCTTTGCCACTCCGGTCCCGGGATCCGCCATTTGAAGCTTCTAGGACCCCCGGTTCCAACTTGGGACTCATTTAGGCGGCCCCGGAGCCTCAACGAGTCATTCTATCGCTTTCGCATTGATTGCATTAGATTTCTCTGCAAATTTCACGCGTTCCCAGTGGATTTCAGCACTTTCTGAGGTCTGATTGCCACTCCAATTGCCACTTCTTGGACCCCGTTTCCCCACCTAATTGCCACTCCAATCCTTGGGTCCGCCATTTTGAAGCTTTTTGGACCCCGTTTCCCCACTTGGAGCCAATTTGAGCTGCCCTCGAGCCTCAACGAGTCATCTTATCGGTCCCAGATGCGTTCCATTAGATTCTTCTTCAAGTTTCACGTGTTCATAGTGAATTACAGCGTTTTCTGAGGCCTTCTTGAGACTCCAATCTCGGGGTCCGCCATATTGAAGCTTTTTGGACCATGTTTCCCCACTTGGAGCCAATTTGAGCTGCCCTCGAGCCTCAACGAGTCATTCTCTCGGTCCCGGATGCGTTTTATTGGATTCTCCCTCGAATTTCACGCGTTCTCAGTGGGTTCTCGCGTTTTCTGAGGCTCCCTTGCCACTCCGGTCCCGGGATCCGCCATTTTGAAGCTTCTTGGACCCCCGTTCTCCAACTTGGGGCTCATTTAAGCGGCCACGGAGCCTCAACGGGTCATTCTATCGCTCCCGCATTGAGTGCATCGGATTTCTCTGTTTCACGCGTTCCCAGTGGATTTCAGCACTCTCTGAGGCCTAATTGCCACTCCAATCCTTGGGTCCGCCATTTTGAAGCTTTTTGGACCCCGTTTCCCCCCCTTTGAGCCATTTTGAGCTGCCCTCGAGCCTCAACGAGTCATCCCATCGGTCCCGGATGCGTTTTATTAGATTCTTCTTCAAGTTTTACGTGTTCATAGTGAATTACAGTGTTTTCTGGGGCCTCTTTGCATTTCCAATCCCGGGGCCCGCCATTTTGAAGCTTCTTGGACCCCGTTTTCCCACCTAATTGCCACTCCAATCCTTGGGTCCGCCATTTTGAAGCTTTTTGGACCCCGTTTCCCCACTTGGAGCCAATTTGAGCTGCCCCCGAGCCTCAACGAGTCATCTTATCGGTCCCAGATGCGTTCCATTAGATTCTTCTTCAAGTTTCACGTGTTCATAGTGAATTACAGCGTTTTCTGAGGCCTTCTTGAGACTCCAATCTCGGGGTCCGCCATATTGAAGCTTTTTGGACCATGTTTCCCCACTTGGAGCCAATTTGAGCTGCCCTCGAGCCTCAACGAGTCATTCTCTCGGTCCCGGATGCGTTTTATTGGATTCTCCCTCGAATTTCACGCGTTCTCAGTGGGTTCTCGCGTTTTCTGAGGCTCCCTTGCCACTCCGGTCCCGGGATCCGCCATTTTCAAGCTTCTTGGACCCCCGTTCTCCAACTTGGGGCTCATTTAAGCGGCCACGGAGCCTCAACGGGTCATTCTATCGCTCCCGCATTGAGTGCATCGGAGTTCTCTGTTTCACGCGTTCCCAGTGGATTTCAGCACTCTCTGAGGCCTAATTGCCACTCCAATCCTTGGGTCCGCCATTTTGAAGCTTTTTGGACCCCGTTTCCCCACTTGGAGCCAATTTGAGCTGCCCTCGAGCCTCAACGAGTCATCCTATCGGCCCCGGATGCGTAACATCAGAATTCTCTGTTTTACGCGTTCCCAGTGTGTTTCAGCACTTTCTGGGGCCTCCTTGCCACTCCAATCCCGGAATCCGCCATTTTGAAGCTTTTTGGACCCCGTTTCCCCCCCTTTGAGCCATTTTGAGCTGCCCTCGAGCCTCAACGAGTCATCCCATCGGTCCCGGATGCGTTTTATTAGATTCTTCTTCAAGTTTCACGTGTTCATAGTGAATTACAGTGTTTTCTGGGGCCTCTTTGCCTTTCCAATCCCGGGGCCCGCCATTTTGAAGCTTCTTGGACCCCGTTTCCCCACCTAATTGCCACTCCAATCCTTGGGTCCGCCATTTTGAAGCTTTTTGGACCCCGTTTCCCCACTTGGAGCCAATTTGAGCTGCCCTCGAGCCTCAACGAGTCATCTTATCGGTCCCAGATGCGTTCCATTGGATTCTTCTTCAAGTTTCACGTGTTCATAGTGAATTACAGCGTTTTCTGAGGCCTTCTTGAGACTCCAATCTCGGGGTCCGCCATATTGAAGCTTTTTGGACCATGTTTCCCCACTTGGAGCCAATTTGAGCTGCCCTCGAGCCTCAACGAGTCATTCTCTCGGTCCCGGATGCGTTTTATTGGATTCTCCCTCGAATTTCACGCGTTGCCAGTGGGTTCTCGCGTTTTCTGAGGCTCCCTTGCCACTCCGGTCCCGGGATCTGCCATTTTGAAGCTTCTTGGCCCTCGTTTATTTACTTGGAGCCAATTTGGGCTGCCCTCGAGCCTCAACGAGTCATCCTATCGGTCCCGGATGCGTAACATCAGATTCCTCTGTTTTACGCGTTCCTAGTGTGTTTCAGCACTTTCTGAGGCCTCCTCGCCACTCCGATCCCGGAGTACGCCATATTGAAGCTTTTTGGACCCCGTTTCCCACTTGGAGCCAATTTCAGCTGCCATCGAGCCTCAACGAGTCATCCTATCGGTCCCGGATGCGTAACATCAGGTTTCTCTGCAAACTTTTCGAGCTCCGCGTGGATTTCAGCACTTTCTGAGGCCTCCTTGCCACTCCAATCCCGGGGTCCGCCATTTTGAAGCTTTTTGGACCCCGTTCCCCCCACTTGGAGCCAATTTGAGCTGCCCTCGAGCCTCAACGAGTCATCCTCTCGGTCCCGGATGCGTTTTATTGGATTCTCCTTCAAATTTCACGCGTTCCCAGTGGGTTCCCGCGTTTTCTGAGGCCTCCTTGCCACTCCGGTCCCGGGATCCGCCATTTTGAAGCTTTTTGGACCCCGTTCCCCCCACTTGGAGCCAATTTGAGCTGCCCTCGAGCCTCAACGAGTCATCCTGTCGGTCCCGGATGCGGTACATCTGATTTCCCTGCAAATTCTACGCGTTTCTAGTGTGTTTCAGCGTTTTCTGAGGCCTTCTTGAGACTCCAATCTCGGGGTCCGCCATATTGAAGCTTTTTGGACCATGTTTCCCCACTTGGAGCCAATTTGAGCTGCCCTCGAGCCTCAACGAGTCATTCTCTCGGTCCCGGATGCGTTTTATTGGATTCTCCCTCGAATTTCACGCGTTCCCAGTGGGTTCTCGCGTTTTCTGAGGCTCCCTTGCCACTCCGGTCCCGGGATCCGCCATTTTGAAGCTTCTTGGACCCCCGTTCTCCAACTTGGGGCTCATTTAAGCGGCCACGGAGCCTCAACGGGTCATTCTATCGCTCCCGCATTGATTGCATCGGATTTCTCTGTTTCACGCGTTCCCAGTGGATTTCAGCACTCTCTGAGGCCTAATTGCCACTCCAATCCTTGGGTCCGCCATTTTGAAGCTTTTTGGACCCCGTTCCCCCACTTGGAGCCAATTTGAGCTGCCCTCGAGCCTCAACGAGTCATCCTATCGGTCCCGGATGCGTAACATCAGATTCCTCTGTTTTACGCGTTTCGAGTGTGTTTCAGCGTTTTCTGAGGCCTGATTGCCACTCCAATCCCGGGGTCCGCCATCTTGAAGCTTTTTGGACCCCGTTTCCCCACTTGGAGCCAATTTGAGCTGCCCTCGAGCCTCAACGAGTCATCCTATCGGTCCCGGATGCGTAACATCAGATTCCTCTGTTTTACGCGTTCCTAGTGTGTTTCAGCACTTTCTGAGGCCTCCTTGCCACTCCGATCCCGGAGTACGCCATATTGAAGCTTTTTGGACCCCGTTTCCCACTTGGAGCCAATTTCAGCTGCCCTCGAGCCTCAACGAGTCATCCTATCGGTCCCGGATGCGTACCATCAGGTTTCTCTGCAAATTTTACGAGCTCCGCGTGGATTTCAGCACTTTCTGAGGCCTCCTTGCCACTCCAATCCCGGGGTCCGCCATTTTGAAGCTTTTTTGACCCCGTTCCCCCCACTTGGAACCAATTTGAGCTGCCCTCGAGCCTCAACGAGTCACCTTATCGGTCCCGGATGCGTTCTCTTAGATTCTTGGAGCTTGGAGCCACTTGGAGCCAATTTGAGCTGTCCTCGAGTCTCAACGAGTCATCCTCTCGGTCCCGGATGCGTTTTATTGGATTCTCCTTCAAATTTCACGCGTTCCCAGTGGGTTCCCGCGTTTTCTGACGCATCCTTGCCACTCCGGTCCCGGGATCCGCCATTTTGAAGCTTCTTGGACCCCCGTTTTCCAACTTGGGGCTCATTTAAGCGGCCCCGGAGCCTCAACGAATCATTCTATCGCTCCCGCATGGATTGCATTAGATTTCTCCGCAAATTTCACGCGTTCGTAGTGTGTTTCAGCGTTTTCTGAGGCCTCCTTGCCACTTTAATCCCGGGGTCCGCCATATTGAAGCTTTTTGGACCCCGTTCCCCCACTTGGAGCCAATTTGAGCTGCCCTCGAGCCTCAACGAGTCATGCTATCGGTCCCGGATGCGTTACATCAGATTTCTCTGTTTTACGCGTTCCTAGTGTGTTTCAGCATTTTCTGAGGCCTCCTTGCCACTCCAATCCCGGGGTCCGCCATATTTAAGCTTTTTGGACCCCGTTTCCCACTTGGAGCCAATTTGAGCTGCCCTCGAGCCTCAACGAGTCATCCGATCGGTCCCGGATGCGTAACATCAGGTTTCTCTGCAAATTTTACGAGCTCCCAGTGGATTTCAGCACTTTCTGAGGCCCCCTTGCCTCTCCAATCCCGGGGTCCACCATATTGGAGCTTCTTGGAACTCGTTCATCCTCTTGGAGCCAATTTGGGCTGGCCTCTAGCCTCAACGAGTCATCTTATCGGTCCCGGTTGCGTTTTATTAGATTCTCCTTCAAATTTTACGCGTTCCTAGTGGGTTCCTGCGTTTGCGGAGGCCTCTTTGCCACTCCGGTCCCGGGATCCGCCATTTGAAGCTTCTAGGACCCCCGGTTTCCAACTTGGGACTCATTTAGGCGGCCCCGGAGCCTCAACGAGTCATTCTATCGCTTTCGCATTGATTGCATTAGATTTCTCTGCAAATTTCACGCGTTCCCAGTGGATTTCAGCACTTTCTGAGGTCTGATTGCCACTCCAATCCCGGAGTCCGCCATCTTGAAGCTTTTTGGATCCCGTTTCCCCACTTGGAGCCAATTTGAGCTGCCCTCGAGCCTCAACGAGTCATCCTATCGGTCCCGGATGCGTACCATCAGAATTCTCTGTTTTACGCGTTCTTAGTGTGTTTCAGCACTTTCTGAGGCCTCCTCGCCACTCCAATCCCGGAATCCGCCATTTTGAAGCTTTTTGGACCCCGTTTCCCCCCCTTTGAGCCATTTTGAGCTGCCCTCGAGCCTAAACGAGCCATCCTATCGGTCCCGGATGCGTAACATCAGATGTCTTTGTTTCACGCGTTCCTAGTGTGTTTTAGCGTTTTCTGAGGCCTCCTTGCCTCTCCAATCCCGGGGTCCACCATATTGAAGCTTCTTGGACCTCGTTCATCCACTTGGAGCCAATTTGGGCTGCCCTCTAGCCTCAACGAGTCATCTTATCGGTCCCGGTTGCGTTTTATTAGATTCTCCTTCAAATTTTACGCGTTCCTAGTGGGTTCCTGCGTTTGCGGAGGCCTCTTTGCCACTCCGGTCCCGGGATCCGCCATTTGAAGCTTCTAGGACCCCCGGTTTCCAACTTGGGACTCATTTAGGCGGCCCCGGAGCCTCAACGAGTCATTCTATCGCTTTCGCATTGATTGCATTAGATTTCTCTGCAAATTTCACGCGTTCCCAGTGGATTTCAGCACTTTCTGAGGTCTGATTGCCACTCCAATCCCGGGGTCCGCCATCTTGAAGCTTTTTGGACCCCGTTTCCCCACTTGGAGCCAATTTGAGCTGCCCTCGAGCCTCAACGAGTCATCCTATCGGTCCCGGATGCGTACTATCAGAAATCTCTGTTTCACGCGTTCTTAGTGTGTTTCAGCACTTCCTGAGGCCTCCTCGCCACTCCAATCCCGGAATCCGCCATTTTGAAGCTTCTTGGACCCCGTTTCCCCCCTTTGAGCCATTTTGAGCTGCCCTCGAGCCTCAACGAGTCATCCCATCGGTCCCGGATGCGTTTTATTAGATTCTTCTTCAAGTTTTACGTGTTCATAGTGAATTACAGTGTTTTCTGGGGCCTCTTTGCATTTCCAATCCCGGGGCCCGCCATTTTGAAGCTTCTTGGACCCCGTTTTCCCACCTAATTGCCACTCCAATCCTTGGGTCCGCCATTTTGAAGCTTTTTGGACCCCGTTTCCCCACTTGGAGCCAATTTGAGCTGCCCCCGAGCCTCAACGAGTCATCTTATCGGTCCCAGATGCGTTCCATTAGATTCTTCTTCAAGTTTCACGTGTTCATAGTGAATTACAGCGTTTTCTGAGGCCTTCTTGAGACTCCAATCTCGGGGTCCGCCATATTGAAGCTTTTTGGACCATGTTTCCCCACTTGGAGCCAATTTGAGCTGCCCTCGAGCCTCAACGAGTCATTCTCTCGGTCCCGGATGCGTTTTATTGGATTCTCCCTCGAATTTCACGCGTTCTCAGTGGGTTCTCGCGTTTTCTGAGGCTCCCTTGCCACTCCGGTCCCGGGATCCGCCATTTTCAAGCTTCTTGGACCCCCGTTCTCCAACTTGGGGCTCATTTAAGCGGCCACGGAGCCTCAACGGGTCATTCTATCGCTCCCGCATTGAGTGCATCGGAGTTCTCTGTTTCACGCGTTCCCAGTGGATTTCAGCACTCTCTGAGGCCTAATTGCCACTCCAATCCTTGGGTCCGCCATTTTGAAGCTTTTTGGACCCCGTTTCCCCACTTGGAGCCAATTTGAGCTGCCCTCGAGCCTCAACGAGTCATCCTATCGGCCCCGGATGCGTAACATCAGAATTCTCTGTTTTACGCGTTCTCAGTGTGTTTCAGCACTTTCTGGGGCCTCCTTGCCACTCCAATCCCGGAATCCGCCATTTTGAAGCTTTTTGGACCCCGTTTCCCCCCCTTTGAGCCATTTTGAGCTGCCCTCGAGCCTCAACGAGTCATCCCATCGGTCCCGGATGCGTTTTATTAGATTCTTCTTCAAGTTTCACGTGTTCATAGTGAATTACAGTGTTTTCTGGGGCCTCTTTGCCTTTCCAATCCCGGGGCCCGCCATTTTGAAGCTTCTTGGACCCCGTTTCCCCACCTAATTGCCACTCCAATCCTTGGGTCCGCCATTTTGAAGCTTTTTGGACCCCGTTTCCCCACTTGGAGCCAATTTGAGCTGCCCTCGAGCCTCAACGAGTCATCTTATCGGTCCCAGATGCGTTCCATTGGATTCTTCTTCAAGTTTCACGTGTTCATAGTGAATTACAGCGTTTTCTGAGGCCTTCTTGAGACTCCAATCTCGGGGTCCGCCATATTGAAGCTTTTTGGACCATGTTTCCCCACTTGGAGCCAATTTGAGCTGCCCTCGAGCCTCAACGAGTCATTCTCTCGGTCCCGGATGCGTTTTATTGGATTCTCCCTCGAATTTCACGCGTTGCCAGTGGGTTCTCGCGTTTTCTGAGGCTCCCTTGCCACTCCGGTCCCGGGATCTGCCATTTTGAAGCTTCTTGGCCCTCGTTTATTTACTTGGAGCCAATTTGGGCTGCCCTCGAGCCTCAACGAGTCATCCTATCGGTCCCGGATGCGTAACATCAGATTCCTCTGTTTTACGCGTTCCTAGTGTGTTTCAGCACTTTCTGAGGCCTCCTCGCCACTCCGATCCCGGAGTACGCCATATTGAAGCTTTTTGGACCCCGTTTCCCACTTGGAGCCAATTTCAGCTGCCCTCGAGCCTCAACGAGTCATCCTATCGGTCCCGGATGCGTAACATCAGGTTTCTCTGCAAACTTTTCGAGCTCCGCGTGGATTTCAGCACTTTCTGAGGCCTCCTTGCCACTCCAATCCCGGGGTCCGCCATTTTGAAGCTTTTTGGACCCCGTTCCCCCCACTTGGAGCCAATTTGAGCTGCCCTCGAGCCTCAACGAGTCATCCTCTCGGTCCCGGATGCGTTTTATTGGATTCTCCTTCAAATTTCACGCGTTCCCAGTGGGTTCCCGCGTTTTCTGAGGCCTCCTTGCCACTCCGGTCCCGGGATCCGCCATTTTGAAGCTTTTTGGACCCCGTTCCCCCACTTGGAGCCAATTTGAGCTGCCCTCGAGCCTCAACGAGTCATCCTGTCGGTCCCGGATGCGGTACATCTGATTTCCCTGCAAATTCTACGCGTTTCTAGTGTGTTTCAGCGTTTTCTGAGGCCTTCTTGAGACTCCAATCTCGGGGTCCGCCATATTGAAGCTTTTTGGACCATGTTTCCCCACTTGGAGCCAATTTGAGCTGCCCTCGAGCCTCAACGAGTCATTCTCTCGGTCCCGGATGCGTTTTATTGGATTCTCCCTCGAATTTCACGCGTTCCCAGTGGGTTCTCGCGTTTTCTGAGGCTCCCTTGCCACTCCGGTCCCGGGATCCGCCATTTTGAAGCTTCTTGGACCCCCGTTCTCCAACTTGGGGCTCATTTAAGCGGCCACGGAGCCTCAACGGGTCATTCTATCGCTCCCGCATTGATTGCATCGGATTTCTCTGTTTCACGCGTTCCCAGTGGATTTCAGCACTCTCTGAGGCCTAATTGCCACTCCAATCCTTGGGTCCGCCATTTTGAAGCTTTTTGGACCCCGTTCCCCCACTTGGAGCCAATTTGAGCTGCCCTCGAGCCTCAACGAGTCATCCTATCGGTCCCGGATGCGTAACATCAGATTCCTCTGTTTTACGCGTTCCTAGTGTGTTTCAGCACTTTCTGAGGCCTCCTTGCCACTCCGATCCCGGAGTACGCCATATTGAAGCTTTTTGGACCCCGTTTCCCACTTGGAGCCAATTTCAGCTGCCCTCGAGCCTCAACGAGTCATCCTATCGGTCCCGGATGCGTACCATCAGGTTTCTCTGCAAATTTTACGAGCTCCGCGTGGATTTCAGCACTTTCTGAGGCCTCCTTGCCACTCCAATCCCGGGGTCCGCCATTTTGAAGCTTTTTTGACCCCGTTCCCCCCACTTGGAACCAATTTGAGCTGCCCTCGAGCCTCAACGAGTCACCTTATCGGTCCCGGATGCGTTCTCTTAGATTCTTGGAGCTTGGAGCCACTTGGAGCCAATTTGAGCTGTCCTCGAGTCTCAACGAGTCATCCTCTCGGTCCCGGATGCGTTTTATTGGATTCTCCTTCAAATTTCACGCGTTCCCAGTGGGTTCCCGCGTTTTCTGACGCATCCTTGCCACTCCGGTCCCGGGATCCGCCATTTTGAAGCTTCTTGGACCCCCGTTTTCCAACTTGGGGCTCATTTAAGCGGCCCCGGAGCCTCAACGAATCATTCTATCGCTCCCGCATGGATTGCATTAGATTTCTCCGCAAATTTCACGCGTTCGTAGTGTGTTTCAGCGTTTTCTGAGGCCTCCTTGCCACTTTAATCCCGGGGTCCGCCATATTGAAGCTTTTTGGACCCCGTTCCCCCACTTGGAGCCAATTTGAGCTGCCCTCGAGCCTCAACGAGTCATGCTATCGGTCCCGGATGCGTTACATCAGATTTCTCTGTTTTACGCGTTCCTAGTGTGTTTCAGCATTTTCTGAGGCCTCCTTGCCACTCCAATCCCGGGGTCCGCCATTTTAAAGCTATTTGGACCCCGTTTCCCCACCTAATTGCCACTCCAATCCCGGGGTCCGCCAAATTGAAGCTTTTTGGACCCCGTTTCCCCACTTGGAGCCAATTTGAGCTGGCCTCGAGCCTCAACGAGTCATCCTATCGGTCCCGGATGCATTACATCAGATTCCTCTGTTTTACGCGTTCCTAGTGTGTTTCAGCGTTTTCTGAGGCCTCCTTGCCACTTTAATCCCTGGGTCCGCCATATTGAAGCTTTTTGGACCCCGTTCCCCCACTTGGAGCCAATTTGAGCTGCCCTCGAGCCTCAATGAGTCATCCTATCGGTCCCGGATGCGTAACATCAGATTTCTCTGTTTTACGCGTTCCTAGTGTGTTTCAGCATTTTCTGAGGCCTCCTTGCCACTCCAATCCCGGGGTCCGCCATATTGAAGCTTTTTGGCCCTCGTTTCCCCACCTAATTGCCACTCCAATCCCGGGGTCCGCCATATTGAAGCTTTTTGGACCCCGTTTCCCCACCTAATTGCCACTCCAATCCCGGGGTCCGCCATTTTGAAGCTTTTTTGACCCCGTTCCCCCACTTGGAACCAATTTGAGCTGCCCTCGAGCCTCAACGAGTCACCTTATCGGTCCCGGATGCGTTCTCTTAGATTCTTGGAGCTTGGAGCCACTTGGAGCCAATTTGAGCTGTCCTCGAGTCTCAACGAGTCATCCTCTCGGTCCCGGATGCGTTTTATTGGATTCTCCTTCAAATTTCACGCGTTCCCAGTGGGTTCCCGCGTTTTCTGACGCATCCTTGCCACTCCGGTCCCGGGATCCGCCATTTTGAAGCTTCTTGGACCCCCGTTTTCCAACTTGGGGCTCATTTAAGCGGCCCCGGAGCCTCAACGAATCATTCTATCGCTCCCGCATGGATTGCATTAGATTTCTTCGCAAATTTCACGCGTTCGTAGTGTGTTTCAGCGTTTTCTGAGGCCTCCTTGCCACTTTAATCCCGGGTTCCGCCATATTCAAGCTTTTTGGTCCCCGTTCCCCCACTTGGAGCCAATTTGAGCTGCCCTCGAGCCTCAACGAATCATCCTATCGGTCCCGGATGCGTTACATCAGATTTCTCTGTTTTACGCGTTCCTAGTGTGTTTCAGCATTTTCTGAGGCCTCCTTGCCACTCCAATCCCGGGGTCCGCCATTTTAAAGCTATTTGGACCCCGTTTCCCCACCTAATTGCCACTCCAATCCCGGGGTCCGCCAAATTGAAGCTTTTTGGACCCCGTTTCCCCACTTGGAGCCAATTTGAGCTGGCCTCGAGCCTCAACGAGTCATCCTATCGGTCCCGGATGCATTACATCAGATTCCTCTGTTTTACGCGTTCTTAGTGTGTTTCAGCGTTTTCTGAGGCCTCCTTGCCACTGTAATCCCGGGGTCCGCCATATTGAAGCTTCTTGGACCCCGTTTCCCCACTTGGAGCCAATTTGAGCTGCCCTCGAGCCTCAACGAGTCATCCTCTCGGTCCCGGATGCGTTTTATTGGATTCTCCTTCAAATTTCACGCGTTCCCAGTGGGTTCCCGCGTTTTCTGAGGCCTCCTCGCCACTCCGGTCCCGGGATCCGCCATTTTGAAGCTTCTTGGACCCCCGTTTTCCAACTTGGGGCTCATTCAAGCGGCCCCGGAGCCTCAACGGGTCATTCTATCGCTCCCGCATTGATTGCATCGGATTTCTCTGTTTCACGCGTTCCCAGTGGATTTCAGCACTCTCTGAGGCCTAATTGCCACTCCAATCCCGATATCCGCCATTTTGAAGCTTTTTGGACCCCGTTTCCCCACTTGGAGCCAATTTGAGCTGGCCTCGAGCCTCGACGAGTCATCCTATCGGTCCCGGATGCATTACATCAGATTTTTCTGTTTTACGCGTTCCTAGTGTGTTTCAGCGTTTTCTGAGGCCTCCTTGCCACTTTAATCCCGGGGTCCGCCATATTGAAGCTTTTTGGACCCCGTTCCCCCACTTTGAGCCAATTTGAGCTGCCCTCGAGCCTCAACGAGTCATCCTGTCGGTCCCGGATACGGTACATCTGATTTCCCTGCAAATTCTACGCGTTTCTAGTGTGTTTCAGCGTTTTCTGAGGCCTTCTTGAGACTCCAATCTCGGGGTCCGCCATATTGAAGCTTTTTGGACCATGTTTCCCCACTTGGAGCCAATTTGAGCTGCCCTCGAGCCTCAACGAGTCATTCTCTCGGTCCCGGATGCGTTTTATTGGATTCTCCCTCGAATTTCACGCGTTCCCAGTGGGTTCTCGCGTTTTCTGAGGCTCCCTTGCCACTCCGGTCCCGGGGTCCGCCATTTTGAAGCTTCTTGGACCCCCGTTCTCCAACTTGGGGCTCATTTAAGCGGCCAAGGAGCCTAAACGGGTCATTCTATCGCTCCCGCATTGATTGCATCGGATTTCTCTGTTTCACGCGTTCCCAGTGGATTTCAGCACTCTCTGAGGCCTAATTGCCACTCCAATCCTTGGGTCCGCCATTTTGAAGCTTTTTGGACCCCGTTTCGCCACTTGGAGCCAATTTGAGCTGGCCTCGAGCCTCAACGAGTCATCCTATCGGTCCCGGATGCGTAACATCAGATTTCTCTGTTTTACGCGTTCCTAGTGTGTTTCAGCATTTTCTGAGGCCTCCTTGCCACTCCAATCCCGGGGTCCGTTATATTGAAGCTTTTTGGCCCTCGTTCATTTACTTGGAGCCAATTTGGGCTGCCCTCGAGCCTCAACGAGTCATCCTATCGGTCCCGGATGCGTAACATCAGATTCCTCTGTTTTACGCGTTCCTAGTGTGTTTCAGCACTTTCTGAGGCCTCCTCGCCACTCCGATCCCGGGGTCCGCCATTTTGAAGCTTTTTGGACCCCGTTCCCCCCACTTGGAGCCAATTTGAGCTGCCCTCGAGCCTCAACGAGTCATCCTATCGGTCCCGGATGCGTAACATCAGATTCCTCTGTTTGACGCGTTTCTAGTGTGTTTCAGCGTTTTCTGAGGCCTGATTGCCACTCCAATCCCGGGGTCCGCCATCTTGAAGCTTTTTGGACCCCGTTTCCCCACTTGGAGCCAATTTGAGCTGCCCTCGAGCCTCAACGAGTCATCCTATCGGTTCCGGATGCGTACCATCAGAATTCTCTGTTTTACGCGTTCTTAGTGTGTTTCAGCACTTTCTGAGGCCTCCTCGCCACTCCAATCCCGGAATCCGCCATTTTGAAGCTTTTTGGACCCCATTTCCCCCCCTCTGAGCCATTTTGAGCTGCCCTCGAGCCTAAACGATTCATCCTATCGGTCCCGGATGCGTAACATTAGATTTCTTTGTTTTACGCGTTCCTAGTGTGTTTTAGCGTTTTCTGAGGCCTCCTTGCCTCTCCGATCCCGGGGTCCACCATATTGAAGCTTCTTGGACCTCGTTCATCCACTCGGAGCCAATTTGGGCTGCCCTCTAGCCTCAACGAGTCATCTTATCGGTCCCGGATGCGTTTTATCAGATTCTCCTTCGAATTTTACGCGTTCCTAGTGGGTTCCTGCGTTGGCGGAGGCCTCTTTGCCACTCCGGTCCCGGGATCCGCCATTTGAAGCTTCTAGGACCCCCGGTTTCCAACTTGGGACTCATTTAGGCGGCCTCGGAGCCTCAACGAGTCATTCTATCGCTTTCGCATTGATTGCATTAGATTTCTCTGCAAATTTCACGCGTTCCCAGTGGATTTCAGCACTTTCTGAGGTCTGATTGCCACTCCAATCCCGGGGTCCGCCATCTTGAAGCTTTTTGGACCCCGTTTCCCCACTTGGAGCCAATTTGAGCTGCCCTCGAGCCTCAACGAGTCATCCTATCGGTCCCGGATGCGTACCATCAGAATTCTCTGTTTTACGCGTTCTTAGTGTGTTTCAGCACTTTCTGAGGCCTCCTCGCCACTCCAATCCCGGAATCCGCCATTTTGAAGCTTTTTGGACCCCGTTTCCCCACTTGGAGCCAATTTGAGCTGCCCTCGAGCCTCAACGAGTCATCTTATCGGTCCCAGATGCGTTCTCTTATATTCTTCAAGTTTCACGTGTTCATAGTGAATTACAGCGTTTTCTGAGGCCTCCTTAACTTTCCAATCCCGGGATACGCCATTTTGAAGCTTCTTGGACCCCGTTTTCCCACTTGGAGCCAATTTTAGCTGCCTTCGAGCCTCAACGAGTCATCCTATCGATCCCGGATGCGGTTTATTAGATTCTTCTTCAAATTTTACGTGTTCACAGTGGATTTCAGCGTCATCTGGGGCCTCTTTGCCTTTCCAATCCCGGGGCCCGCCATTTTGAAGCTTCTTGGACCCCGTTTCCCCACTTGGAGCCAATTTGAGCTGCCCTCGAGCCTCAACGAGTCATCCTCTCGGTCCCGGATGCGTTTTATTGGATTCTCCTTCAAATTTCACGCGTTCCCAGTGGGTTCCCGCGTTTTCTGAGGCCTCCTTGCCACTCCGGTCCCGGGATCCGCCATTTCGAAGCTTCTTGGACCCCCGTTTTCCAACTTGGGGCTCATTTAAGCGGCCCCGGAGCCTCAACGGGTCATTCTATCGCTCCCGCATTGATTGCATCGGATTTCTCTGTTTCACGCGTTCCCAGTGGATTTCAGCACTCTCTGAGGCCTAATTGCCACTCCAATCCCGATATCCGCCATTTTGAAGCTTTTTGGACCCCGTTTCCCCACTTGGAGCCAATTTGAGCTGGCCTCGAGCCTCAACGAGTCATCCTATCGGTCCCGGATGCATTACATCAGATTTCTCTGTTTTACGCGTTCCTAGTGTGTTTCCGCGTTTTCTGAGGCCTTCTTGAGACTCCAATCTCGGGGTCCGCCATATTGAAGCTTTTTGGACCATGTTTCCCCACTTGGAGCCAATTTGAGCTGCCCTCGAGCCTCAACGAGTCATTCTCTCGGTCCCGGATGCGTTTTATTGGATTCTCCCTCGAATTTCACGCGTTCCCAGTGGGTTCTCGCGTTTTCTGAGGCTCCCTTGCCACTCCGGTCCCGGGATCCGCCATTTTGAAGCTTCTTGGACCCCCGTTCTCCAACTTGGGGCTCATTTAGGCGGCCACGGAGCCTCAACGGGTCATTCTATCGCTCCCGCATTGATTGCATCGGATTTCTCTGTTTCACGCGTTCCCAGTGGATTTCAGCACTCTCTGAGGCCTAATTGCCACTCCAATCCTTGGGTCCGCCATTTTGAAGCTTTTTGGACCCCGTTTCCCCACTTGGAGCCAATTTGAGCTGGCCTCGAGCCTCAACGAGTCATCCTATCGGTCCCGGATGCGTAACATCAGATTTCTCTGTTTTACGCGTTCCTAGTGTGTTTCAGCATTTTCTGAGGCCTCCTTGCCACTCCAATCCCGGGGTCCGTTATATTGAAGCTTTTTGGCCCTCGTTTATTTACTTGGAGCCAATTTGGGCTGCCCTCGAGCCTCAACGAGTCATCCTATCGGTCCCGGATGCGTAACATCAGATTCCTCTGTTTTACGCGTTCCTAGTGTGTTTCAGCACTTTCTGAGGCCTCCTTGCCACTCCAATCCCGGGGTCCGCCATTTTGAAGCTTTTTGGACCCCGTTCCCCCACTGTGAACCAATTTGAGCTGCCCTCGAGCCTCAACGAGTCACCTTATCGGTCCCGGATGCGTTCTCTTAGATTCTTGGAGCTTGGAGCCACTTGGAGCCAATTTGAGCTGTCCTCGAGTCTCAACGAGTCATCCTCTCGGTCCCGGATGCGTTTTATTGGATTCTCCTTCAAATTTCACGCGTTCCCAGTGGGTTCCCGCGTTTTCTGACGCATCCTTGCCACTCCGGTCCCGGGATCCGCCATTTTGACGCTTCTTGGACCCCCGTTTTCCAACTTGGGGCTCATTTAAGCGGCCCCGGAGCCTCAACGAATCATTCTATCGCTCCCGCATTGATTGCATTAGATTTCTCCGCAAATTTCACGCGTTCGTAGTGTGTTTCAGCGTTTTCTGAGGCCTCCTTGCCACTTTAATCCCGGGGTCCGCCATATTGAAGCTTTTTGGACCCCGTTCCCCCCACTTGGAGCCAATTTGAGCTGCCTTCGAGCCTCAACGAGTCATCCTATCGGTCCCGGATGCGTAACATCAGATTTCTCTGTTTTACGCGTTCCTAGTGTGTTTCAGCATTTTCTGAGGCCTCCTTGCCACTCCAATCCCGGGGTCCGCCATTTTAAAGCTTTTTGGACCCCGTTTCCCCACCTAATTGCCACTCCAATCCCGGGGTCCGCCATATTGAAGCTTTTTGGACCCCGTTTCCCCACTTGGAGCCAATTTGAGCTGGCCTCGAGCCTCAACGAGTCATCCTATCGGTCCCGGATGCATTACATCAGATTCCTCTGTTTTACGCGTTCCTAGTGTGTTTCAGCGTTTTCTGAGGCCTCCTTGCCACTCCAATCCCGGGGTCCGCCATATTGAAGCTTTTTGGCCCTCGTTTCCCCACCTAATTGCCACTCCAATCCTTGGGTCCGCCATTTTGAAGCTTTTTGGACCCCGTTTCCCCACTTGGAGCCAATTTGAGCTGCCCTCGAGCCTCAACGAGTCATCTTATCGGTCCCAGATGCGTTCTCTTATATTCTTCAAGTTTCACGTGTTCATAGTGAATTACAGCGTTTTCTGAGGCCTCCTTAACTTTCCAATCCCGGGATACGCCATTTTGGAGCTTCTTGGACCCCGTTTTCCAACTTGGAGCCAATTTTAGCTGCCCTCGAGCCTCAACGAGTCATCCTATCGATCCCGGATGCGGTTTATTAGATTCTTCTTCAAATTTTACGTGTTCACAGTGGATTTCAGCGTTATCTGGGGCCTCTTTGCCTTTCCAATCCCGGGGCCCGCCATTTTGAAGCTTCTTGGACCCCGTTTCCCCACTTGGAGCCAATTTGAGCTGCCCTCGAGCCTCAACGAGTCATCTTATCGGTCCCGGATGCGTTCTCTTAGATTATTGGAGCTTGGAGCCACCTGGAGCCAATTTGAGCTGCCATCGAGTCTCAACGAGTCATCCTCTCGGTCCCGAATGCGTTTTATTGGATTCTTCTTCAAATTTCACGCGTTCCCAGTGGTTTCCCGCGTTTTCTGAGGCCTCCTTGCCACTCCGGTCCCGGGATCCGCCATTTTGAAGCTTCTTGGACCCCCGTTTTCCAACTTGGGGCTCATTTAAGCGGCCCCGGAGCCTCAACGGGTCATTCTATCGCTCCCGCATTGATTGCATCGGATTTCTCTGTTTCACGCGTTCCCAGTGGATTTCAGCACTCTCTGAGGCCTAATTGCCACTCCAATCCCGATATCCGCCATTTTGAAGCTTTTTGGACCCCGTTTCCCCACTTGGAGCCAATTTGAGCTGGCCTCGAGCCTCAACGAGTCATCCTATCGGTCCCGGATGCATTACATCAGATTTCTCTGTTTTACGCGTTCCTAGTGTGTTTCAGCGTTTTCTGAGGCCTCCTTGCCACTTTAATCCCGGGGTCCGCCATATTGAAGCTTTTTGGACCCCGTTCCCCCCACTTGGAGCCAATTTGAGCTGTCCTCGAGCCTCAACGAGTCATCCTGTCGGTCCCGGATGCGGTACATCTGATTTCCCTGCAAATTCTACGCGTTTCTAGTGTGTTTCAGCGTTTTCTGAGGCCTTCTTGAGACTCCAATCTCGGGGTCCGCCATATTGAAGCTTTTTGGACCATGTTTCCCCACTTGGAGCCAATTTGAGCTGCCCTCGAGCCTCAACGAGTCATTCTCTCGGTCCCGGATGCGTACCATCAGAATTCTCTGTTTTACGCGTTCTTAGTGTGTTTCAGCACTTTCTGAGGCCTCCTCGCCACTCCAATCCCGGAATCCGCCATTTTGAAGCTTTTTGGACCCCGTTTCCCCCCCTTTGAGCCATTTTGAGCTGCCTTCGAGCCTAAACGAGTCATCCTATCGGTCCCGGATGCGTAACATCAGATTTCTTTGTTTTACGCGTTCCTAGTGTGTTTTAGCGTTTTCTGAGGCCTCCTTGCCTCTCCAATCCCGGGGTCCACCATATTGAAGCTTCTTGGACCTCGTTCATCCACTTGGAGCCAATTCGGGCTGCCCTCTAGCCTCAACGAGTCATCTTATCGGTCCCGGATGCGTTTTATCAGATTCTCCTTCAAATTTTACGCGTTCCTAGTGGGTTCCTGCGTTTGCGGAGGCCTCTTTGCCACTCCGGTCCCGGGATCCGCCATTTGAAGCTTCTAGGACCCCCGGTTTCCAACTTGGGACTCATTTAGGCGGCCCCGGAGCCTCAACGAGTCATTCTATCGCTTTCGCATTGATTGCATTAGATTTCTCTGCAAATTTCACGCGTTCCCAGTGGATTTCAGCACTTTCTGAGGTCTGATTGCCACTCCAATCCCGGGGTCCACCATCTTGAAGCTTTTTGGACCCCGTTTCCCCACTTGGAGCCAATTCGAGCTGCCCTCGCGCCTCAACGAGTCATCCTATCGGTCCCGGATGCGTACCATCAGAATTCTCTGTTTCACGCGTTCTTAGTGTGTTTCAGCACTTCCTGAGGCCTCCTCGCCACTCCAATCCCGGAATCCGCCATTTTGAAGCTTCTTGGACCCCGTTTCCCCCCTTTGAGCCATTTTGAGCTGCCCTCGAGCCTAAACGAGCCATCCTATCGGTCCCGGATGCGTAACATCAGATTTCTTTGTTTTACGCGTTCCTAGTGTGTTTTAGCGTTTTCTGAGGCCTCCTTGCCTCTCCAATCCCGGGGTCCACCATATTGAAGCTTCTTGGACCTCGTTCATCCACTTGGAGCCAATTTGGGCTGCCCTCTAGCCTCAACGAGTCATCTTATCGGTCCCGGATGCGTTTTATCAGATTCTCCTTCAAATTTTACGCGTTCCTAGTGGGTTCCTGCGTTTGCGGAGGCCTCTTTGCCACTCCGGTCCCGGGATCCGCCATTTGAAGCTTCTAGGACCCCCGGTTTCCAACTTGGGACTCATTTAGGCGGCCCCGGAGCCTCAACGAGTCATTCTATCGCTTTCGCATTGATTGCATTAGATTTCTCTGCAAATTTCACGCGTTCCCAGTGGATTTCAGCACTTTCTGAGGTCTGATTGCCACTCCAATCCCGGGGTCCGCCATCTTGAAGCTTTTTGGACCCCGTTTCCCCACTTGGAGCCAATTTGAGCTGCCCTCGAGCCTCAACGAGTCATCCTATCGGTCCCGGATGCGTACTATCAGAATTCTCTGTTTCACGCGTTCTTAGTGTGTTTCAGCACTTCCTGAGGCCTCCTCGCCACTCCAATCCCGGAATCCGCCATTTTGAAGCTTCTTGGACCCCGTTTCCCCCCCTTTGAGCCATTTTGAGCTGCCCTCGAGCCTAAACGAGCCATCCTATCGGTCCCGGATGCGTAACATCAGATTTCTTTGTTTTACGCGTTCCTAGTGTGTTTTAGCGTTTTCTGAAGCCTCCTTGCCTCTCCAATCCCGGGGTCCACCATATTGGAGCTTCTTGGAACTCGTTCATCCTCTTGGAGCCAATTTGAGCTGTCCTCGAGTCTCAACGAGTCATCCTCTCGGTCCCGGATGCGTTTTATTGGATTCCCCTTCAAATTTCACGCGTTCCCAGTGGGTTCCCGCGTTTTCTGACGCATCCTTGCCACTCCGGTCCCGGGATCCGCCATTTTGACGCTTCTTGGACCCCCGTTTTCCAACTTGGGGCTCATTTAAGCGGCCCCGGAGCCTCAACGAATCATTCTATCGCTCCCGCATTGATTGCATTAGATTTCTCCGCAAATTTCACGCGTTCGTAGTGTGTTTCAGCGTTTTCTGAGGCCTCCTTGCCACTTTAATCCCGGGGTCCGCCATATTGAAGCTTTTTGGACCCCGTTCCCCCCACTTGGAGCCAATTTGAGCTGTCCTCGAGCCTCAACGAGTCATCCTGTCGGTCCCGGATGCGGTACATCTGATTTCCCTGCAAATTCTACGCGTTTCTAGTGTGTTTCAGCGTTTTCTGAGGCCTTCTTGAGACTCCAATCTCGGGGTCCGCCATATTGAAGCTTTTTGGACCATGTTTCCCCACTTGGAGCCAATTTGAGCTGCCCTCGAGCCTCAACGAGTCATTCTCTCGGTCCCGGATGCGTACCATCAGAATTCTCTGTTTTACGCGTTCTTAGTGTGTTTCAGCACTTTCTGAGGCCTCCTCGCCACTCCAATCCCGGAATCCGCCATTTTGAAGCTTTTTGGACCCCGTTTCCCCCCCTTTGAGCCATTTTGAGCTGCCTTCGAGCCTAAACGAGTCATCCTATCGGTCCCGGATGCGTAACATCAGATTTCTTTGTTTTACGCGTTCCTAGTGTGTTTTAGCGTTTTCTGAGGCCTCCTTGCCTCTCCAATCCCGGGGTCCACCATATTGAAGCTTCTTGGACCTCGTTCATCCACTTGGAGCCAATTTGGGCTGCCCTCTAGCCTCAACGAGTCATCTTATCGGTCCCGGATGCGTTTTATCAGATTCTCCTTCAAATTTTACGCGTTCCTAGTGGGTTCCTGCGTTTGCGGAGGCCTCTTTGCCACTCCGGTCCCGGGATCCGCCATTTGAAGCTTCTAGGACCCCCGGTTTCCAACTTGGGACTCATTTAGGCGGCCCCGGAGCCTCAACGAGTCATTCTATCGCTTTCGCATTGATTGCATTAGATTTCTCTGCAAATTTCACGCGTTCCCAGTGGATTTCAGCACTTTCTGAGGTCTGATTGCCACTCCAATCTCGGGGTCCGCCATATTGAAGCTTTTTGGACCATGTTTCCCCACTTGGAGCCAATTTGAGCTGCCCTCGAGCCTCAACGAGTCATTCTCTCGGTCCCGGATGCGTACCATCAGAATTCTCTGTTTTACGCGTTCTTAGTGTGTTTCAGCACTTTCTGAGGCCTCCTCGCCACTCCAATCCCGGAATCCGCCATTTTGAAGCTTCTTGGACCCCGTTTCCCCCCTTTGAGCCATTTTGAGCTGCCCTCGAGCCTAAACGAGCCATCCTATCGGTCCCGGATGCGTAACATCAGATTTCTTTGTTTTACGCGTTCCTAGTGTGTTTTAGCGTTTTCTGAAGCCTCCTTGCCTCTCCAATCCCGGGGTCCACCATATTGGAGCTTCTTGGAACTCGTTCATCCTCTTGGAGCCAATTTGGGCTGCCCTCTAGCCTCAACGAGTCATCTTATCGGTCCCGGTTGCGTTTTATTAGATTCTCCTTCAAATTTTACGCGTTCCTAGTGGGTTCCTGCGTTTGCGGAGGCCTCTTTGCCACTCCGGTCCCGGGATCCGCCATTTGAAGCTTCTAGGACCCCCGGTTTCCAACTTGGGACTCATTTAGGCGGCCCCGGAGCCTCAACGAGTCATTCTATCGCTTTCGCATTGATTGCATTAGATTTCTCTGCAAATTTCACGCGTTCCCAGTGGATTTCAGCACTTTCTGAGGTCTGATTGCCACTCCAATCCCGGAGTCCGCCATCTTGAAGCTTTTTGGATCCCGTTTCCCCACTTGGAGCCAATTTGAGCTGCCCTCGAGCCTCAACGAGTCATCCTATCGGTCCCGGATGCGTACCATCAGAATTCTCTGTTTTACGCGTTCTTAGTGTGTTTCAGCACTTTCTGAGGCCTCCTCGCCACTCCAATCCCGGAATCCGCCATTTTGAAGCTTTTTGGACCCCGTTTCCCCCCCTTTGAGCCATTTTGAGCTGCCCTCGAGCCTAAACGAGCCATCCTATCGGTCCCGGATGCGTAACATCAGATTTCTTTGTTTTACGCGTTCCTAGTGTGTTTTAGCGTTTTCTGAGGCCTCCTTGCCTCTCCAATCCCGGGGTCCACCATATTGAAGCTTCTTGGACCTCGTTCATCCACTTGGAGCCAATTTGGGCTGCCCTCTAGCCTCAACGAGTCATCTTATCGGTCCCGGTTGCGTTTTATTAGATTCTCCTTCAAATTTTACGCGTTCCTAGTGGGTTCCTGCGTTTGCGGAGGCCTCTTTGCCACTCCGGTCCCGGGATCCGCCATTTGAAGCTTCTAGGACCCCCGGTTTCCAACTTGGGACTCATTTAGGCGGCCCCGGAGCCTCAACGAGTCATTCTATCGCTTTCGCATTGATTGCATTAGATTTCTCTGCAAATTTCACGCGTTCCCAGTGGATTTCAGCACTTTCTGAGGTCTGATTGCCACTCCAATCCCGGAGTCCGCCATCTTGAAGCTTTTTGGACCCCGTTTCCCCACTTGGAGCCAATTTGAGCTGCCCTCGAGCCTCAACGAGTCATCCTATCGGTCCCGGATGCGTACCATCAGAATTCTCTGTTTTACGCGTTCTTAGTGTGTTTCAGCACTTTCTGAGGCCTCCTCGCCACTCCAATCCCGGAATCCGCCATTTTGAAGCTTTTTGGACCCCGTTTCCCCCCTTTGAGCCATTTTGAGCTGCCCTCGAGCCTAAACGAGCCATCCTATCGGTCCCGGATGCGTAACATCAGATTTCTTTGTTTTGCGCGTTCCTAGTGTGTTTTAGCGTTTTCTGAGGCCTCCTTGCCTCTCCAATCCCGGGGTCCACCATATTGAAGCTTCTTGGACCTCGTTCATCCACTTGGAGCCAATTTGGGCTGCCCTCTAGCCTCAACGAGTCATCTTATCGGTCCCGGATGCGTAACATCAGGTTTCTCTGCAAATTTTACGAGCTCCCAGTGGATTTCAGCACTTTCTGAGGCCTCCTTGCCACTCCAATCCCGGAGTCCGCCATTTTGAAGCTTTTTGGACCCCGTTCCCCCCACTTGGAGCCAATTTGAGCTGCCCTCGAGCCTCAACGAGTCTACCTATCGGTCCCGGGTGCATTACATCAGATTTCTCTGTTTTACGCGTTCCTAGTGTGTTTCAGCGGTTTCTGAGGCCTCCTTGCCACTCCAATCCCGGGTTCCGCCATATTCAAGCTTTTTGAACCCCGTTCCCCCCACTTGGAACCAATTTGAGCTGCCCTCGAGCCTCAACGAGTCATCCTATCGGTCCCGGATGCGTAACATCAGGTTTCTCTGCAAATTTTACGAGCTCCCAGTGGATTTCAGCACTTTCTGAGGCCTCCTTGCCACTCCAATCCCGGAGTCCGCCATTTTGAAGCTTTTTGGACCCCGTTCCCCCACTTGGAGCCAATTTGAGCTGCCCTCGAGCCTCAACGAGTCATCCTATCGGTCCCGGATGCATTACATCAGATTTCTCTGTTTTACGCGTTCCTAGTGTGTTTCAGCGGTTTCTGAGGCCTCCTTGCCACTCCAATCCCGGGTTCCGCCATATTCAAGCTTTTTGGTCCCCGTTTCTCCACTTGGAGCCAATTTGAGCTGCCCTCGAGCCTAAACGAATCATCCTATCGGTCCCGGATGCGTAACATCAGATTTCTTTGTTTTACGCGTTCCTAGTGTGTTTCAGCGTTTTCTGAGGCCTCCTTGCCACTCCAATCCCAGGGTCCGCCTTAATGAAGCTTTTCGGCCCTCGTTTATTTACTTGGAGCCAATTCGGGCTGCCCTCGAGCCTCAACGAGTCATCCTATCGGTCCCGGATGCGTAACATCAGATTCCTCTGTTTTACGCGTTCCTAGTGTGTTTCAGCACTTTCTGAGGCCTCCTCGCCACTCCAATCCCGGAGTGCGCCATATTTAAGCTTTTTGGACCCCGTTTCCCACTTGGAGCCAATTTGAGCTGCCCTCGAGCCTCAACGAGTCATCCGATCGGTCCCGGATGCGTAACATCAGGTTTCTCTGCAAATTTTACGAGCTCCCAGTGGATTTCAGCACTTTCTGAGGCCTCCTTGCCTCTCCAATCCCGGGGTCCACCATATTGGAGCTTCTTGGAACTCGTTCATCCTCTTGGAGCCAATTTGGGCTGCCCTCTAGCCTCAACGAGTCATCTTATCGGTCCCGGTTGCGTTTTATTAGATTCTCCTTCAAATTTTACGCGTTCCTAGTGGGTTCCTGCGTTTGCGGAGGCCTCTTTGCCACTCCGGTCCCGGGATCCGCCATTTGAAGCTTCTAGGACCCCCGGTTTCCAACTTGGGACTCATTTAGGCGGCCCCGGAGCCTCAACGAGTCATTCTATCGCTTTCGCATTGATTGCATTAGATTTCTCTGCAAATTTCACGCGTTCCCAGTGGATTTCAGCACTTTCTGAGGTCTGATTGCCACTCCAATCCCGGAGTCCGCCATCTTGAAGCTTTTTGGATCCCGTTTCCCCACTTGGAGCCAATTTGAGCTGCCCTCGAGCCTCAACGAGTCATCCTATCGGTCCCGGATGCGTACCATCAGAATTCTCTGTTTTACGCGTTCTTAGTGTGTTTCAGCACTTTCTGAGGCCTCCTCGCCACTCCAATCCCGGAATCCGCCATTTTGAAGCTTTTTGGACCCCGTTTCCCCCCCTTTGAGCCATTTTGAGCTGCCCTCGAGCCTAAACGAGCCATCCTATCGGTCCCGGATGCGTAACATCAGATGTCTTTGTTTCACGCGTTCCTAGTGTGTTTTAGCGTTTTCTGAGGCCTCCTTGCCTCTCCAATCCCGGGGTCCACCATATTGAAGCTTCTTGGACCTCGTTCATCCACTTGGAGCCAATTTGGGCTGCCCTCTAGCCTCAACGAGTCATCTTATCGGTCCCGGTTGCGTTTTATTAGATTCTCCTTCAAATTTTACGCGTTCCTAGTGGGTTCCTGCGTTTGCGGAGGCCTCTTTGCCACTCCGGTCCCGGGATCCGCCATTTGAAGCTTCTAGGACCCCCGGTTTCCAACTTGGGACTCATTTAGGCGGCCCCGGAGCCTCAACGAGTCATTCTATCGCTTTCGCATTGATTGCATTAGATTTCTCTGCAAATTTCACGCGTTCCCAGTGGATTTCAGCACTTTCTGAGGTCTGATTGCCACTCCAATCCCGGAGTCCGCCATCTTGAAGCTTTTTGGACCCCGTTTCCCCACTTGGAGCCAATTTGAGCTGCCCTCGAGCCTCAACGAGTCATCCTATCGGTCCCGGATGCGTACCATCAGAATTCTCTGTTTTACGCGTTCTTAGTGTGTTTCAGCACTTTCTGAGGCCTCCTCGCCACTCCAATCCCGGAATCCGCCATTTTGAAGCTTTTTGGACCCCGTTTCCCCCCCTTTGAGCCATTTTGAGCTGCCCTCGAGCCTAAACGAGCCATCCTATCGGTCCCGGATGCGTAACATCAGATTTCTTTGTTTTACGCGTTCCTAGTGTGTTTTAGCGTTTTCTGAGGCCTCCTTGCCTCT
Source organism: Neoseiulus californicus (assembly GCA_028455905.1). Classification (NCBI taxonomy): domain Eukaryota; kingdom Metazoa; phylum Arthropoda; class Arachnida; order Mesostigmata; family Phytoseiidae; genus Neoseiulus; species Neoseiulus californicus. The sequence goes on from JAMQGS010000019.1 coordinate 84,370, forward strand.
CCAATCCCGGGGTCCACCATATTGAAGCTTCTTGGACCTCGTTCATCCACTTGGAGCCAATTTGGGCTGCCCTCTAGCCTCAACGAGTCATCTTATCGGTCCCGGATGCGTAACATCAGGTTTCTCTGCAAATTTTACGAGCTCCCAGTGGATTTCAGCACTTTCTGAGGCCTCCTTGCCACTCCAATCCCGGAGTCCGCCATTTTGAAGCTTTTTGGACCCCGTTCCCCCACTTGGAGCCAATTTGAGCTGCCCTCGAGCCTCAACGAGTCATCCTATCGGTCCCGGATGCATTACATCAGATTTCTCTGTTTTACGCGTTCCTAGTGTGTTTCAGCGGTTTCTGAGGCCTCCTTGCCACTCCAATCCCGGGTTCCGCCATATTCAAGCTTTTTGGTCCCCGTTTCTCCACTTGGAGCCAATTTGAGCTGCCCTCGAGCCTAAACGAATCATCCTATCGGTCCCGGATGCGTAACATCAGATTTCTTTGTTTTACGCGTTCCTAGTGTGTTTCAGCGTTTTCTGAGGCCTCCTTGCCACTCCAATCCCAGGGTCCGCCTTGATGAAGCTTTTCGGCCCTCGTTTATTTACTTGGAGCCAATTTGGGCTGCCCTCGAGCCTCAACGAGTCATCCTATCGGTCCCGGATGCGTAACATCAGATTCCTCTGTTTTACGCGTTCCTAGTGTGTTTCAGCACTTTCTGAGGCCTCCTCGCCACTCCAATCCTGGAGTACGCCATATTTAAGCTTTTTGGACCCCGTTTCCCACTTGGAGCCAATTTGAGCTGCCCTCGAGCCTCAACGAGTCATCCTATCGGTCCCGGATGCATTACATCAGATTTCTCTGTTTTACGCGTTCCTAGTGTGTTTCAGCGGTTTCTGGGGCCTCCTTGCCACTCCAATCCCGGGGTCCGCCATATTTAAGCTTTTTGGTCCCCGTTTCTCCACTTGGAGCCAATTTGAGCTGCCCTCGAGCCTCAACGAATCATCCTATCGGTCCCGGATGCGTAACATCAGATTTCTTTGTTTTACGCGTTCCTAGTGTGTTTCAGCGTTTTCTGAGGCCTCCTTGCCACTCCAATCCCGGGGTCCGCCTCAATGAAGCTTTTTGGCCCTCGTTCATTTACTTGGAGCCAATTCGGGCTGCCCTCGAGCCTCAACGAGTCATCCTATCGGTCCCGGATGCGTAAAATCAGATTCCTCTGTTTTACGCGTTCCTAGTGTGTTTCAGCACTTTCTGAGGCCTCCTCGCCACTCCAATCCTGGAGTACGCCATATTCAAGCTTTCTGGACCCCGTTTCCCACTTGGAGCCAATTCGAGCTGCCCTCGAGCCTCAACGAGTCATCCTATCGGTCCCGGATGCATTACATCAGATTTCTCTGTTTTACGCGTTCCTAGTGTGTTTCAGCGGTTTCTGGGGCCTCCTTGCCACTCCAATCCCGGGGTCCGCCATATTAAGCTTTTGGGTCCCCGTTTCTCCACTTGGAGCCGATTTGAGCTGCCCTCGAGCCTCAACGAGTCATCCGATCGGTCCCGGATGCGTAACATCAGGTTTCTCTGCAAATTTTACGAGCTCCCAGTGGATTTCAGCACTTTCTGAGGCCTCCTTGCCACTCAAATCCCAGGGTCCGCCATTTTCAAGCTTTTTGGACCCCGTTCCCCCACTTGGAGCCGATTTGGGCTGCCCTCGAGACTCAACGAGTCATCCTATCGGTCCCGGATGCGTAACATCAGATTCCTCTGTTTTACGCGTTCCTAGTGTGTTTCAGCACTTTCTGAGGCCTCCTCGCCACTCCAATCCCGGAATCCGCCATTTTGAAGCTTTTTGGACCCCGTTTCCCCACTTGGAGCCAATTTGAGCTGCCCTCGAGCCTCAACGAGTCATCCTATCGGTCCCGGATGCGTAACATCAGATTTCTTTGTTTTACGCGTTCCTAGTGTGTTTCAGCGTTTTCTGAGGCCTCCTTGCCACTCCAATCCCGGGGTCCGCCTTAATGAAGCTTTTTGGCCCTCGTTTATTTACTTGGAGCCATTTTGAGCTGCCCTCGAGCCTCAACGAGCCATCCTATCGGTCCCGGATGCGTAACATCAGATTTCTTTGTTTTACGCGTTCCTAGTGTGTTTCAGCACTTTCTGAGGCCTCCTTGCCACTCCAATCCCGGAGTCCGCCATTTTGAAGCTTTTTGGACCCCGTTCCCCCACTTGGAGCCAATTTGAGCTGCCCTCGAGCCTCAACGAGTCATCCTATCGGTCCCGGGTGCATTACATCAGATTTCTCTGTTTTACGCGTTCCTAGTGTGTTTCAGCGGTTTCTGAGGCCTCCTTGCCACTCCAATCCCGGGTTCCGCCATATTCAAGCTTTTTGAACCCCGTTCCCCCACTTGGAACCAATTTGAGCTGCCCTCGAGCCTCAACGAGTCATCCTATCGGTCCCGGATGCGTAACATCAGATTTCTTTGTTTTACGCGTTCCCAGTGGATTTCAGCACTTTCTGAGGCCTCCTTGCCACTCCAATCCCGGAGTCCGCCATTTTGAAGCTTTTTGGACCCCGTTCCCCCACTTGGAGCCAATTTGAGCTGCCCTCGAGCCTCAACGAGTCATCCTATCGGTCCCGGATGCGTAACATCAGATTTATCTGTTTTACGCGTTCCTAGTGTGTTTCAGCGGTTTCTGAGGCCTCCTTGCCACTCCAATCCCGGGTTCCGCCATATTCAAGCTTTTTGGTCCCCGTTTCTCCACTTGGAGCCAATTTGAGCTGCCCTCGAGCCTCAACGAATCATCCTATCGGTCCCGGATGCGTAACATCAGATTTCTTTGTTTTACGCGTTCCTAGTGTGTTTCAGCGTTTTCTGAGGCCTCCTTGCCACTCCAATCCCGGGGTCCGCCATATTTAAGCTTTTCGGCCCTCGTTTATTTACTTGGAGCCAATTTGGGCTGCCCTCGAGCCTCAACGAGTCATCCTATCGGTCCCGGATGCATTACATCAGATTTCTCTGTTTTACGCGTTCCTAGTGTGTTTCAGCACTTTCTGAGGCCTCCTCGCCACTCCAATCCCGGAGTGCGCCATATTGAAGCTTTTTGGCCCTCGTTTATTTACTTGGAGCCGATTTGGGCTGCCCTCGAGCCTCAACGAGTCATCCTATCGGTCCCGGATGCGTAACATCAGGTTTCTCTGCAAATTTTACGAGCTCCCAGTGGATTTCAGCACTTTCTGAGGCCTCCTTGCCTCTCCAATCCCGGGGTCCACCATATTGGAGCTTCTTGGAACTCGTTCATCCTCTTGGAGCCAATTTGGGCTGCCCTCTAGCCTCAACGAGTCATCTTATCGGTCCCGGTTGCGTTTTATTAGATTCTCCTTCAAATTTTACGCGTTCCTAGTGGGTTCCTGCGTTTGCGGAGGCCTCTTTGCCACTCCGGTCCCGGGATCCGCCATTTGAAGCTTCTAGGACCCCCGGTTTCCAACTTGGGACTCATTTAGGCGGCCCCGGAGCCTCAACGAGTCATTCTATCGCTTTCGCATTGATTGCATTAGATTTCTCTGCAAATTTCACGCGTTCCCAGTGGATTTCAGCACTTTCTGAGGTCTGATTGCCACTCCAATCCCGGAGTCCGCCATCTTGAAGCTTTTTGGATCCCGTTTCCCCACTTGGAGCCAATTTGAGCTGCCCTCGAGCCTCAACGAGTCATCCTATCGGTCCCGGATGCGTACCATCAGAATTCTCTGTTTTACGCGTTCTTAGTGTGTTTCAGCACTTTCTGAGGCCTCCTCGCCACTCCAATCCCGGAATCCGCCATTTTGAAGCTTTTTGGACCCCGTTTCCCCCCTTTGAGCCATTTTGAGCTGCCCTCGAGCCTAAACGAGCCATCCTATCGGTCCCGGATGCGTAACATCAGATTTCTTTGTTTTACGCGTTCCTAGTGTGTTTTAGCGTTTTCTGAGGCCTCCTTGCCTCTCCAATCCCGGGGTCCACCATATTGAAGCTTCTTGGACCTCGTTCATCCACTTGGAGCCAATTTGGGCTGCCCTCTAGCCTCAACGAGTCATCTTATCGGTCCCGGTTGCGTTTTATTAGATTCTCCTTCAAATTTTACGCGTTCCTAGTGGGTTCCTGCGTTTGCGGAGGCCTCTTTGCCACTCCGGTCCCGGGATCCGCCATTTGAAGCTTCTAGGACCCCCGGTTTCCAACTTGGGACTCATTTAGGCGGCCCCGGAGCCTCAACGAGTCATTCTATCGCTTTCGCATTGATTGCATTAGATTTCTCTGCAAATTTCACGCGTTCCCAGTGGATTTCAGCACTTTCTGAGGTCTGATTGCCACTCCAATCCCGGAGTCCGCCATCTTGAAGCTTTTTGGACCCCGTTTCCCCACTTGGAGCCAATTTGAGCTGCCCTCGAGCCTCAACGAGTCATCCTATCGGTCCCGGATGCGTACCATCAGAATTCTCTGTTTTACGCGTTCTTAGTGTGTTTCAGCACTTTCTGAGGCCTCCTCGCCACTCCAATCCCGGAATCCGCCATTTTGAAGCTTTTTGGACCCCGTTTCCCCCCCTTTGAGCCATTTTGAGCTGCCCTCGAGCCTAAACGAGCCATCCTATCGGTCCCGGATGCGTAACATCAGATTTCTTTGTTTTACGCGTTCCTAGTGTGTTTTAGCGTTTTCTGAGGCCTCCTTGCCTCTCCAATCCCGGGGTCCACCATATTGAAGCTTCTTGGACCTCGTTCATCCACTTGGAGCCAATTTGGGCTGCCCTCTAGCCTCAACGAGTCATCTTATCGGTCCCGGATGCGTAACATCAGGTTTCTCTGCAAATTTTACGAGCTCCCAGTGGATTTCAGCACTTTCTGAGGCCTCCTTGCCACTCCAATCCCGGAGTCCGCCATTTTGAAGCTTTTTGGACCCCGTTCCCCCACTTGGAGCCAATTTGAGCTGCCCTCGAGCCTCAACGAGTCATCCTATCGGTCCCGGATGCATTACATCAGATTTCTCTGTTTTACGCGTTCCTAGTGTGTTTCAGCACTTTCTGAGGCCTCCTCGCCACTCCAATCCCGGAGTGCGCCATATTGAAGCTTTTTGGCCCTCGTTTATTTACTTGGAGCCGATTTGGGCTGCCCTCGAGCCTCAACGAGTCATCCTATCGGTCCCGGATGCGTAACATCAGGTTTCTCTGCAAATTTTACGAGCTCCCAGTGGATTTCAGCACTTTCTGAGGCCTCCTTGCCTCTCCAATCCCGGGGTCCACCATATTGGAGCTTCTTGGAACTCGTTCATCCTCTTGGAGCCAATTTGGGCTGCCCTCTAGCCTCAACGAGTCATCTTATCGGTCCCGGTTGCGTTTTATTAGATTCTCCTTCAAATTTTACGCGTTCCTAGTGGGTTCCTGCGTTTGCGGAGGCCTCTTTGCCACTCCGGTCCCGGGATCCGCCATTTGAAGCTTCTAGGACCCCCGGTTTCCAACTTGGGACTCATTTAGGCGGCCCCGGAGCCTCAACGAGTCATTCTATCGCTTTCGCATTGATTGCATTAGATTTCTCTGCAAATTTCACGCGTTCCCAGTGGATTTCAGCACTTTCTGAGGTCTGATTGCCACTCCAATCCCGGAGTCCGCCATCTTGAAGCTTTTTGGATCCCGTTTCCCCACTTGGAGCCAATTTGAGCTGCCCTCGAGCCTCAACGAGTCATCCTATCGGTCCCGGATGCGTACCATCAGAATTCTCTGTTTTACGCGTTCTTAGTGTGTTTCAGCACTTTCTGAGGCCTCCTCGCCACTCCAATCCCGGAATCCGCCATTTTGAAGCTTTTTGGACCCCGTTTCCCCCCCTTTGAGCCATTTTGAGCTGCCCTCGAGCCTAAACGAGCCATCCTATCGGTCCCGGATGCGTAACATCAGATTTCTTTGTTTTACGCGTTCCTAGTGTGTTTTAGCGTTTTCTGAGGCCTCCTTGCCTCTCCAATCCCGGGGTCCACCATATTGAAGCTTCTTGGACCTCGTTCATCCACTTGGAGCCAATTTGGGCTGCCCTCTAGCCTCAACGAGTCATCTTATCGGTCCCGGTTGCGTTTTATTAGATTCTCCTTCAAATTTTACGCGTTCCTAGTGGGTTCCTGCGTTTGCGGAGGCCTCTTTGCCACTCCGGTCCCGGGATCCGCCATTTGAAGCTTCTAGGACCCCCGGTTTCCAACTTGGGACTCATTTAGGCGGCCCCGGAGCCTCAACGAGTCATTCTATCGCTTTCGCATTGATTGCATTAGATTTCTCTGCAAATTTCACGCGTTCCCAGTGGATTTCAGCACTTTCTGAGGTCTGATTGCCACTCCAATCCCGGAGTCCGCCATCTTGAAGCTTTTTGGACCCCGTTTCCCCACTTGGAGCCAATTTGAGCTGCCCTCGAGCCTCAACGAGTCATCCTATCGGTCCCGGATGCGTACCATCAGAATTCTCTGTTTTACGCGTTCTTAGTGTGTTTCAGCACTTTCTGAGGCCTCCTCGCCACTCCAATCCCGGAATCCGCCATTTTGAAGCTTTTTGGACCCCGTTTCCCCCCTTTGAGCCATTTTGAGCTGCCCTCGAGCCTAAACGAGCCATCCTATCGGTCCCGGATGCGTAACATCAGATTTCTTTGTTTTACGCGTTCCTAGTGTGTTTTAGCGTTTTCTGAGGCCTCCTTGCCTCTCCAATCCCGGGGTCCACCATATTGAAGCTTCTTGGACCTCGTTCATCCACTTGGAGCCAATTTGGGCTGCCCTCTAGCCTCAACGAGTGATCTTATCGGTCCCGGATGCGTAACATCAGGTTTCTCTGCAAATTTTACGAGCTCCCAGTGGATTTCAGCACTTTCTGAGGCCTCCTTGCCACTCCAATCCCGGAGTCCGCCATTTTGAAGCTTTTTGGACCCCGTTCCCCCACTTGGAGCCAATTTGAGCTGCCCTAGAGCCTCAACGAGTCATCCTATCGGTCCCGGATGCATTACATCAGATTTCTCTGTTTTACGCGTTCCTAGTGTGTTTCAGCGGTTTCTGAGGCCTCCTTGCCACTCCAATCCCGGGTTCCGCCATATTCAAGCTTTTTGGTCCCCGTTTCTCCACTTGGAGCCAATTTGAGCTGCCCTCGAGCCTAAACGAATCATCCTATCGGTCCCGGATGCGTAACATCAGATTTCTTTGTTTTACGCGTTCCTAGTGTGTTTCAGCGTTTTCTGAGGCCTCCTTGCCACTCCAATCCCAGGGTCCGCCTTAATGAAGCTTTTCGGCCCTCGTTTATTTACTTGGAGCCAATTTGGGCTGCCCTCGAGCCTCAACGAGTCATCCTATCGGTCCCGGATGCGTAACATCAGATTCCTCTGTTTTACGCGTTCCTAGTGTGTTTCAGCACTTTCTGAGGCCTCCTCGCCACTCCAATCCCGGAGTGCGCCATATTTAAGCTTTTTGGACCCCGTTTCCCACTTGGAGCCAATTTGAGCTGCCCTCGAGCCTCAACGAGTCATCCGATCGGTCCCGGATGCGTAACATCAGGTTTCTCTGCAAATTTTACGAGCTCCCAGTGGATTTCAGCACTTTCTGAGGCCTCCTTGCCACTCCAATCCCGGGGTCCGCCATTTTCAAGCTTTTTGGACCCCGTTCCCCCACTTGGAGCCGATTTGGGCTGCCCTCGAGACTCAACGAGTCATCCTATCGGTCCCGGATGCGTAACATCAGATTCCTCTGTTTTACGCGTTCCTAGTGTGTTTCAGCACTTTCTGAGGCCTCCTCGATACTCCAATCCCGGAATCCGCCATTTCGAAGCTTTTTGGACCCCGTTTCCCCACTTGGAGCCAATTTGAGCTGCCCTCGAGCCTCAACGAGTCATCCTATCGGTCCCGGATGCGTAACATCAGATTTCTTTGTTTTACGCGTTCCTAGTGTGTTTCAGCGTTTTCTGAGGCCTCCTTGCCACTCCAATCCCGGGGTCCGCCTTAATGAAGCTTTTTGGCCCTCGTTTATTTACTTGGAGCCAATTTGGGCTGCCCTCGAGCCTCAACGAGTCATCCTATCGGTCCCGGATGCGTAACATCAGATTCCTCTGTTTTACGCGTTCCTAGTGTGTTTCAGCACTTTCTGAGGCCTCCTCGCCACTCCAATCCTGGAGTACGCCATATTTAAGCTTTTTGGACCCCGTTTCCCACTTGGAGCCAATTTGAGCTGCCCTCGAGCCTCAACGAGTCATCCTATCGGTCCCGGATGCATTACATCAGATTTCTCTGTTTTACGCGTTCCTAGTGTGTTTCAGCGGTTTCTGGGGCCTCCTTGCCACTCCAATCCCGGGGTCCGCCATATTTAAGCTTTTTGGTCCCCGTTTCTCCACTTGGAGCCAATTTGAGCTGCCCTCGAGCCTCAACGAATCATCCTATCGGTCCCGGATGCGTAACATCAGATTTCTTTGTTTTACGCGTTCCTAGTGTGTTTCAGCGTTTTCTGAGGCCTCCTTGCCACTCCAATCCCGGGGTCCGCCTTAATGAAGCTTTTTGGCCCTCGTTCATTTACTTGGAGCCAATTCGGGCTGCCCTCGAGCCTCAACGAGTCATCCTATCGGTCCCGGATGCGTAAAATCAGATTCCTCTGTTTTACGCGTTCCTAGTGTGTTTCAGCACTTTCTGAGGCCTCCTCGCCACTCCAATCCTGGAGTACGCCATATTCAAGCTTTCTGGACCCCGTTTCCCACTTGGAGCCAATTTGAGCTGCCCTCGAGCCTCAACGAGTCATCCTATCGGTCCCGGATGCATTACATCAGATTTCTCTGTTTTACGCGTTCCTAGTGTGTTTCAGCGGTTTCTGGGGCCTCCTTGCCACTCCAATCCCGGGGTCCGCCATATTAAGCTTTTGGGTCCCCGTTTCTCCACTTGGAGCCGATTTGAGCTGCCCTCGAGCCTCAACGAGTCATCCGATCGGTCCCGGATGCGTAACATCAGGTTTCTCTGCAAATTTTACGAGCTCCCAGTGGATTTCAGCACTTTCTGAGGCCTCCTTGCCACTCAAATCCCAGGGTCCGCCATTTTCAAGCTTTTTGGACCCCGTTCCCCCACTTGGAGCCGATTTGGGCTGCCCTCGAGACTCAACGAGTCATCCTATCGGTCCCGGATGCGTAACATCAGATTCCTCTGTTTTACGCGTTCCTAGTGTGTTTCAGCACTTTCTGAGGCCTCCTCGCCACTCCAATCCCGGAATCCGCCATTTTGAAGCTTTTTGGACCCCGTTTCCCCACTTGGAGCCAATTTGAGCTGCCCTCGAGCCTCAACGAGTCATCCTATCGGTCCCGGATGCGTAACATCAGATTTCTTTGTTTTACGCGTTCCTAGTGTGTTTCAGCGTTTTCTGAGGCCTCCTTGCCACTCCAATCCCGGGGTCCGCCTTAATGAAGCTTTTTGGCCCTCGTTTATTTACTTGGAGCCAATTTGGGCTGCCCTCGAGCCTCAACGAGTCATCCTATCGGTCCCGGATGCGTAACATCAGATTCCTCTGTTTTACGCGTTCCTAGTGTGTTTCAGCACTTTCTGAGGCCTCCTCGCCACTCCAATCCTGGAGTACGCCATATTTAAGCTTTTTGGACCCCGTTTCCCACTTGGAGCCAATTTGAGCTGCCCTCGAGCCTCAACGAGTCATCCTATCGGTCCCGGATGCATTACATCAGATTTCTCTGTTTTACGCGTTCCTAGTGTGTTTCAGCGGTTTCTGGGGCCTCCTTGCCACTCCAATCCCGGGGTCCGCCATATTTAAGCTTTTTGGTCCCCGTTTCTCCACTTGGAGCCAATTTGAGCTGCCCTCGAGCCTCAACGAATCATCCTATCGGTCCCGGATGCGTAACATCAGATTTCTTTGTTTTACGCGTTCCTAGTGTGTTTCAGCGTTTTCTGAGGCCTCCTTGCCACTCCAATCCCGGGGTCCGCCTTAATGAAGCTTTTTGGCCCTCGTTTATTTACTTGGAGCCAATTCGGGCTGCCCTCGAGCCTCAACGAGTCATCCTATCGGTCCCGGATGCGTAACATCAGATTCCTCTGTTTTACGCGTTCCTAGTGTGTTTCAGCACTTTCTGAGGCCTCCTCGCCACTCCAATCCTGGAGTACGCCATATTTAAGCTTTTTGGGCCCCGTTTCCCACTTGGAGCCAATTTGAGCTGCCCTCGAGCCTCAACGAGTCATCCTATCGGTCCCGGATGCATTACATCAGATTTCTCTGTTTTACGCGTTCCTAGTGTGTTTCAGCGGTTTCTGGGGCCTCCTTGCCACTCCAATCCCGGGGTCCGCCATATTTAAGCTTTTTGGTCCCCGTTTCTCCACTTGGAGCCGATTTGAGCTGCCCTCGAGCCTCAACGAGTCATCCTATCGGTCCCGGATGCATTACATCAGATTTCTCTGTTTTACGCGTTCCTAGTGTGTTTCAGCGGTTTCTGAGGCCTCCTTGCCACTCCAATCCCGGGGTCCGCCATATTGAAGCTTTTTGGCCCTCGTTTATTTACTTGGAGCCGATTTGGGCTGCCCTCGAGCCTCAACGAGTCATCCTATCGGTCCCGGATGCGTAACATCAGATTCCTCTGTTTTACGCGTTCCTAGTGTGTTTCGGCATTTTCTGAGGCCTCCTCGCCACTCTAATCCCGGAGTACGCCATATTGAAGCTTTTTGGACCCCGCTTCCCACTTGGAGCCAATTTGAGCTGCCCTCGAGCCTCAACGAGTCATCCTATCGGTCCCGGATGCGTAACATCAGATTCCTCTGTTTTACGCGTTCCTAGTGTGTTTCAGCACTTTCTGAGGCCTCCTCGCCACTCCAATCCCGGAGTACGCCATATTTAAGCTTTTTGGACCCCGTTTCCCACTTGGAGCCAATTTGCGCTGCCCTCGAGCCTCAACGAGTCATCCTATCGGTCCCGGATGCGTAACATCAGGTTTCTCTGCAAATTTTACGAGCTCCCAGTGGATTTCAGCACTTTCTGAGGCCTCCTTGCAACTCCGATCCCGGGGTCCGCCATTTTCAAGCTTTTTGGACCCCGTTCCCCCACTTGGAGCCAATTTGAGCTGCCCTCGAGCCTCAACGAGTCATCCTATCGATCCCGGATGCATTACATCAGATTTCTCTGTTTTACGCGTTCCTAGTGTGTTTCAGCGGTTTCTGAGGCCTCCTTGCCACTCCAATCCCGGGTTCCGCCATATTCAAGCTTTTTGGTCCCCGTTTCTCCACTCGGAGCCAATTTGAGCTGCCCTCGAGCCTCAACGAGTCATCCTATCGGTCCCGGATGCGTAACATCAGATTCCTCTGTTTTACGCGTTCCTAGTGTGTTTCAGCACTTTCTGAGGCCTCCTCGCCACTCCAATCCCGGAGTACGCCATATTTAGGCTTTTTGGACCCCGCTTCCCACTTGGAGCCAATTTGAGCTGCCCTCGAGCCTCAACGAGTCATCCTATCGGTCCCGGATGCGTAACATCAGATTCCTCTGTTTTACGCGTTCCTAGTGTGTTTCAGCACTTTCTGAGGCCTCCTCGCCACTCCAATCCCGGAGTACGCCATATTGAAGCTTTTTGGCCCTCGTTTATTTACTTGGAGCCGATTTGGGCTGCCCTCGAGCCTAAACGAGTCATCCTATCGGTCCCGGATGCGTAACATCAGATTCCTCTGTTTTACGCGTTCCTAGTGTGTTTCAGCACTTTCTGAGGCCTCCTCGCCACTCCAATCCCGGAGTACGCCATATTTAAGCTTTTTGGACCCCGTTTCCCACTTGGAGCCAATTTGAGCTGCCCTCGAGCCTCAACGAGTCATCCTATCGGTCCCGGATGCGTAACATCAGGTTTCTCTGCAAATTTTACGAGCTCCCAGTGGATTTCAGCACTTTCTGAGGCCTCCTTGCAACTCCGATCCCGGGGTCCGCCATTTTCAAGCTTTTTGGACCCCGTTCCCCCACTTGGAGCCAATTTGAGCTGCCCTCGAGCCTCAACGAGTCATCCTATCGATCCCGGATGCATTACATCAGATTTCTTTGTTTTACGCGTTCCTAGTGTGGTTCAGCATTTTCTGAGGCCTCCTCGCCACTCCAATCCCGGAGTACGCCATATTGAAGCTTTTTGGACCCCGCTTCCCACTTGGAGCCAATTTGAGCTGCCCTCGAGCCTAAACGAGTCATCCTATCGGTCCCGGATGCGTAACATCAGATTCCTCTGTTTTACGCGTTCCTAGTGTGTTTCAGCACTTTCTGAGGCCTCCTCGCCACTCCAATCCCGGAGTACGCCATATTTAAGCTTTTTGGACCCCGTTTCCCACTTGGAGCCAATTTGAGCTGCCCTCGAGCCTCAACGAGTCATCCTATCGGTCCCGGATGCGTAACATCAGGTTTCTCTGCAAATTTTACGAGCTCCCAGTGGATTTCAGCACTTTCTGAGGCCTCCTTGCAACTCCGATCCCGGGGTCCGCCATTTTCAAGCTTTTTGGACCCCGTTCCCCCACTTGGAGCCAATTTGAGCTGCCCTCGAGCCTCAACGAGTCATCCTATCGATCCCGGATGCATTACATCAGATTTCTCTGTTTTACGCGTTCCTAGTGTGTTTCAGCGGTTTCTGAGGCCTCCTTGCCACTCCAATCCCGGGTTCCGCCATATTCAAGCTTTTTGGTCCCCGTTTCTCCACTCGGAGCCAATTTGAGCTGCCCTCGAGCCTCAATGAGTCATCCTATCGGTCCCGGATGCGTAACATCAGATTTCTTTGTTTTACGCGTTCCTAGTGTGTTTCAGCGTTTTCTGAGGCCTCCTTGCCACTCCAATCCCGGGGTCCGCCTTAATGAAGCTTTTTGGCCCTCGTTTATTTACTTGGAGCCAATTTGGGCTGCCCTCGAGCCTCAACGAGTCATCCGATCGGTCCCGGATGCGTAACATCAGGTTTCTCTGCAAATTTTACGAGCTCCCAGTGGATTTCAGCACTTTCTGAGGCCTCCTTGCCACTCCAATCCCGGGGTCCGCCATTTTCAAGCTTTTTGGACCCCGTTCCCCCACTTGGAGCCGATTTGGGCTGCCCTCGAGCCTCACCGAGTCATCCGATCGGTCCCGGATGCATTACATCAGATTTCTCTGTTTTACGCGTTCCTAGTGTGTTTCAGCGGTTTCTGGGGCCTCCTTGCCACTCCAATCCCGGGGTCCGCCATATTTAAGCTTTTTGGTCCCCGTTTCTCCACTTGGAGCCGATTTGAGCTGCCCTCGAGCCTCAACGAATCATCCCAGCGGTCCCGGATGCGCAACATCAGATCTCTCTGTTTTACGCGTTCCTAGTGTGTTTCAGCGTTTTCTGAGGCCTCCTTGCCACTCCAATCCCGGGGTCCGCCATATTGAAGCTTTTTGGACCCCGTTTCCCACTTGGAGCCCATTTGAGCTGCCCTCGAGCCTCAACGAGTCATCCTATCGGTCCCGGATGCGTAACATCAGGTTTCTCTGCAAATTTTACGAGCTCCTAGTGGATTTCAGCACTTTCTGAGGCCTCCTTGCCACTCCAATCCCGGGGTCCGCCATTTTCAAGCTTCTTGGACCCCGTTTTCCCGCTTGGGGCCAATTTTAGCTGCCCTCGAGCCTCAACGAGTCCTCCTATCGATCCCGGATGCGTTTTATTAGATTCTTCCTCAAATTTTACGTGTTCACAGTGAATTTCAGCGTTTTCTTGGGCCTTTCCGATCCCGGGGCCCGCCATATTGAAGTTTTTTGGACCATGTTTCCCCACTTGGCCAATTTGAGCTGCCCTCGAGCCTCAACGAGTCATCCGATCGGTCCCGGATGCGTAACATCAGGTTTCTCTGCAAATTTTACGAGCTCCCAGTGGATTTCAGCACTTTCTGAGGCCTCCTTGCCACTCCAATCTCGGGGTCCGCCATTTTCAAGCTTTTTGGACCCCGTTCCCCAACTTGGAGCCGATTTGGGCTGCCCTCGAGACTCAACGAGTCATCCTATCGGTCCCGGATGCGTAACATCAGATTCCTCTGTTTTACGCGTTCCCAGTGTGTTTCAGCGTTTTCTGAGGCCTCCTTGCCACTCCAATCCCGGGGTCCGCCTTAATGAAGCTTTTTGGCCCTCGTTTATTTACTTGGAGCCAATTTGGGCTGCCCTCGAGCCTCAACGAGTCATCCGATCGGTCCCGGATGCGTAACATCAGATTTCTTTGCAAATTTTACGAGCTCCCAGTGGATTTCAGCACTTTCTGAGGCCTCCTTGCCACTCCAATCCCGGGGTCCGCCATTTTCAAGCTTTTTGGACCCCGTTCCCCCCACTTGGAGCCGATTTGGGCTGCCCTCGAGCCTCACCGAGTCATCCGATCGGTCCCGGATGCATTACATCAGATTTCTCTGTTTTACGCGTTCCTAGTGTGTTTCAGCGGTTTCTGGGGCCTCCTTGCCACTCCAATCCCGGGGTCCGCCATATTTAAGCTTTTTGGTCCCCGTTTCTCCATTTGGAGCCGATTTGAGCTGCCCTCGAGCCTCAACGAATCATCCCAGCGGTCCCGGATGCGCAACATCAGATCTCTCTGTTTTACGCGTTCCTAGTGTGTTTCAGCGTTTTCTGAGGCCTCCTTGCCACTCCAATCCCGGGGTCCGCCATATTGAAGCTTTTTGGACCCCGTTTCCCACTTGGAGCCCATTTGAGCTGCCCTCGAGCCTCAACGAGTCATCCTATCGGTCCCGGATGCGTAACATCAGGTTTCTCTGCAAATTTTACGAGCTCCTAGTGGATTTCAGCACTTTCTGAGGCCTCCTTGCCACTCCAATCCCGGGGTCCGCCATTTTCAAGCTTCTTGGACCCCGTTTTCCCGCTTGGGGCCAATTTTAGCTGCCCTCGAGCCTCAACGAGTCCTCCTATCGATCCCGGATGCGTTTTATTAGATTCTTCCTCAAATTTTACGTGTTCACAGTGAATTTCAGCGTTTTCTTGGGCCTTTCCGATCCCGGGGCCCGCCATATTGAAGTTTTTTGGACCATGTTTCCCCACTTGGCCAATTTGAGCTGCCCTCGAGCCTCAACGAGTCATCCGATCGGTCCCGGATGCGTAACATCAGGTTTCTCTGCAAATTTTACGAGCTCCCAGTGGATTTCAGCACTTTCTGAGGCCTCCTTGCCACTCCAATCTCGGGGTCCGCCATTTTCAAGCTTTTTGGACCCCGTTCCCCAACTTGGAGCCGATTTGGGCTGCCCTCGAGACTCAACGAGTCATCCTATCGGTCCCGGATGCGTAACATCAGATTCCTCTGTTTTACGCGTTCCCAGTGTGTTTCAGCGTTTTCTGAGGCCTCCTTGCCACTCCAATCCCGGGGTCCGCCTTAATGAAGCTTTTTGGCCCTCGTTTATTTACTTGGAGCCAATTTGGGCTGCCCTCGAGCCTCAACGAGTCATCCGATCGGTCCCGGATGCGTAACATCAGATTTCTTTGTTTTACGCGTTCCTAGTGTGTTTCAGCGTTTTCTGAGGCCTCCTTGCCACTCCAATCCCGGGGTCCGCCTTAATGAAGCTTTTTGGCCCTCGTTTATTTACTTGGAGCCAATTTGGGCTGCCCTCGAGCCTCAACGAGTCATCCGATCGGTCCCGGATGCGTAACATCAGGTTTCTCTGCAAATTTTACGAGCTCCCAGTGGATTTCAGCACTTTCTGAGGCCTCCTCGCCACTCCAATCCCGGAATCCGCCATTTTGAAGCTTTTTGGACCCCGTTTCCCCACTTGGAGCCAATTTGAGCTGCCCTCGAGCCTCAACGAGTCATCCTATCGGTCCCGGATGCGTAACATCAGATTTCTTTGTTTTACGCGTTCCTAGTGTGTTTCAGCGTTTTCTGAGGCCTCCTTGCCACTCCAATCCCGGGGTCCGCCTTAATGAAGCTTTTTGGCCCTCGTTTATTTACTTGGAGCCAATTTGGGCTGCCCTCGAGCCTCAACGAGTCATCCGATCGGTCCCGGATGCGTAACATCAGGTTTCTCTGCAAATTTTACGAGCTCCCAGTGGATTTCAGCACTTTCTGAGGCCTCCTTGCCACTCCAATCCCGGGGTCCGCCATTTTCAAGCTTTTTGGACCCCGTTCCCCCACTTGGAGCCGATTTGGGCTGCCCTCGAGCCTCACCGAGTCATCCGATCGGTCCCGGATGCATTACATCAGATTCCTCTGTTTTACGCGTTCCCAGTGTGTTTCAGCGTTTTCTGAGGCCTCCTTGCCACTCCAATCCCGGAGTACGCCATATTTAAGCTTTTTGGACCCCGTTTCCCACTTGGAGCCAATTTGAGCTGCCCTCGAGCCTCAACGAGTCATCCTATCGGTCCCGGATGCGTAACATCAGGTTTCTCTGCAAATTTTACGAGCTCCCAGTGGATTTCAGCACTTTCTGAGGCCTCCTTGCAACTCCGATCCCGGGGTCCGCCATTTTCAAGCTTTTTGGACCCCGTTCCCCCACTTGGAGCCAATTTGAGCTGCCCTCGAGCCTCAACGAGTCATCCTATCGATCCCGGATGCATTACATCAGATTTCTCTGTTTTACGCGTTCCTAGTGTGTTTCAGCGGTTTCTGAGGCCTCCTTGCCACTCCAATCCCGGAGTACGCCATATTGAAGCTTTTTGGACCCCGTTTCCCACTTGGAGCCCATTTGAGCTGCCCTCGAGCCTCAACGAGTCATCCTATCGGTCCCGGATGCGTAACATCAGGTTTCTCTGCAAATTTTACGAGCTCCTAGTGGATTTCAGCACTTTCTGAGGCCTCCTTGCCACTCCAATCCCGGGGTCCGCCATTTTCAAGCTTCTTGGACCCCGTTTTCCCGCTTGGGGCCAATTTTAGCTGCCCTCGAGCCTCAACGAGTCCTCCTATCGATCCCGGATGCGTTTTATTAGATTCTTCCTCAAATTTTACGTGTTCACAGTGAATTTCAGCGTTTTCTTGGGCCTTTCCGATCCCGGGGCCCGCCATATTGAAGTTTTTTGGACCATGTTTCCCCACTTGGCCAATTTGAGCTGCCCTCGAGCCTCAACGAGTCATCCGATCGGTCCCGGATGCGTAACATCAGGTTTCTCTGCAAATTTTACGAGCTCCCAGTGGATTTCAGCACTTTCTGAGGCCTCCTTGCCACTCCAATCTCGGGGTCCGCCATTTTCAAGCTTTTTGGACCCCGTTCCCCAACTTGGAGCCGATTTGGGCTGCCCTCGAGACTCAACGAGTCATCCTATCGGTCCCGGATGCGTAACATCAGATTCCTCTGTTTTACGCGTTCCCAGTGTGTTTCAGCGTTTTCTGAGGCCTCCTTGCCACTCCAATCCCGGGGTCCGCCTTAATGAAGCTTTTTGGCCCTCGTTTATTTACTTGGAGCCAATTTGGGCTGCCCTCGAGCCTCAACGAGTCATCCGATCGGTCCCGGATGCGCACCATCAGATTTCTTTGCAAATTTTACGAGCTCCCAGTGGATTTCAGCACTTTCTGAGGCCTCCTTGCCACTCCAATCCCGGGGTCCGCCATTTTCAAGCTTTTTGGACCCCGTTCCCCCACTTGGAGCCGATTTGGGCTGCCCTCGAGCCTCACCGAGTCATCCGATCGGTCCCGGATGCATTACATCAGATTTCTCTGTTTTACGCGTTCCTAGTGTGTTTCAGCGGTTTCTGGGGCCTCCTTGCCACTCCAATCCCGGGGTCCGCCATATTTAAGCTTTTTGGTCCCCGTTTCTCCACTTGGAGCCGATTTGAGCTGCCCTCGAGCCTCAACGAATCATCCCAGCGGTCCCGGATGCGCAACATCAGATCTCTCTGTTTTACGCGTTCCTAGTGTGTTTCAGCGTTTTCTGAGGCCTCCTTGCCACTCCAATCCCGGGGTCCGCCATATTGAAGCTTTTTGGACCCCGTTTCCCACTTGGAGCCCATTTGAGCTGCCCTCGAGCCTCAACGAGTCATCCTATCGGTCCCGGATGCGTAACATCAGGTTTCTCTGCAAATTTTACGAGCTCCTAGTGGATTTCAGCACTTTCTGAGGCCTCCTTGCCACTCCAATCCCGGGGTCCGCCATTTTCAAGCTTCTTGGACCCCGTTTTCCCGCTTGGGGCCAATTTTAGCTGCCCTCGAGCCTCAACGAGTCCTCCTATCGATCCCGGATGCGTTTTATTAGATTCTTCCTCAAATTTTACGTGTTCACAGTGAATTTCAGCGTTTTCTTGGGCCTTTCCGATCCCGGGGCCCGCCATATTGAAGTTTTTTGGACCATGTTTCCCCACTTGGCCAATTTGAGCTGCCCTCGAGCCTCAACGAGTCATCCGATCGGTCCCGGATGCGTAACATCAGGTTTCTCTGCAAATTTTACGAGCTCCCAGTGGATTTCAGCACTTTCTGAGGCCTCCTTGCCACTCCAATCTCGGGGTCCGCCATTTTCAAGCTTTTTGGACCCCGTTCCCCAACTTGGAGCCGATTTGGGCTGCCCTCGAGACTCAACGAGTCATCCTATCGGTCCCGGATGCGTAACATCAGATTCCTCTGTTTTACGCGTTCCCAGTGTGTTTCAGCGTTTTCTGAGGCCTCCTTGCCACTCCAATCCCGGGGTCCGCCTTAATGAAGCTTTTTGGCCCTCGTTTATTTACTTGGAGCCAATTTGGGCTGCCCTCGAGCCTCAACGAGTCATCCGATCGGTCCCGGATGCGTAACATCAGATTTCTTTGTTTTACGCGTTCCTAGTGTGTTTCAGCGTTTTCTGAGGCCTCCTTGCCACTCCAATCCCGGGGTCCGCCTTAATGAAGCTTTTTGGCCCTCGTTTATTTACTTGGAGCCAATTTGGGCTGCCCTCGAGCCTCAACGAGTCATCCGATCGGTCCCGGATGCGTAACATCAGGTTTCTCTGCAAATTTTACGAGCTCCCAGTGGATTTCAGCACTTTCTGAGGCCTCCTCGCCACTCCAATCCCGGAATCCGCCATTTTGAAGCTTTTTGGACCCCGTTTCCCCACTTGGAGCCAATTTGAGCTGCCCTCGAGCCTCAACGAGTCATCCTATCGGTCCCGGATGCGTAACATCAGATTTCTTTGTTTTACGCGTTCCTAGTGTGTTTCAGCGTTTTCTGAGGCCTCCTTGCCACTCCAATCCCGGGGTCCGCCTTAATGAAGCTTTTTGGCCCTCGTTTATTTACTTGGAGCCAATTTGGGCTGCCCTCGAGCCTCAACGAGTCATCCGATCGGTCCCGGATGCGTAACATCAGGTTTCTCTGCAAATTTTACGAGCTCCCAGTGGATTTCAGCACTTTCTGAGGCCTCCTTGCCACTCCAATCCCGGGGTCCGCCATTTTCAAGCTTTTTGGACCCCGTTCCCCCACTTGGAGCCGATTTGGGCTGCCCTCGAGCCTCACCGAGTCATCCGATCGGTCCCGGATGCATTACATCAGATTCCTCTGTTTTACGCGTTCCCAGTGTGTTTCAGCACTTTCTGAGGCCTCCTCGCCACTCCAATCCCGGTTACCGCCATTTTGAAGCTTTTTGGACCCCGTTTCCCCACTTGGAGCCAATTTGAGCTGCCCTCGAGCCTCAACGAGTCATCCTATCGGTCCCGGATGCGTAACATCAGATTTCTTTGTTTTACGCGTTCCTAGTGTGTTTCAGCGTTTTCTGAGGCCTCCTTGCCACTCCAATCCCGGGGTCCGCCTTAATGAAGCTTTTTGGCCCTCGTTTATTTACTTGGAGCCAATTTGGGCTGCCCTCGAGCCTCAACGAGTCATCCGATCGGTCCCGGATGCGTAACATCAGGTTTCTCTGCAAATTTTACGAGCTCCCAGTGGATTTCAGCACTTTCTGAGGCCTCCTTGCCACTCCAATCCCGGGGTCCGCCATTTTCAAGCTTTTTGGACCCCGTTCCCCCCACTTGGAGCCGATTTGGGCTGCCCTCGAGCCTCACCGAGTCATCCGATCGGTCCCGGATGCATTACATCAGATTTCTCTGTTTTACGCGTTCCTAGTGTGTTTCAGCGGTTTCTGGGGCCTCCTTGCCACTCCAATCCCGGGGTCCGCCATATTTAAGCTTTTTGGTCCCCGTTTCTCCACTTGGAGCCGATTTGAGCTGCCCTCGAGCCTCAACGAATCATCCCATCGGTCCCGGATGCGCAACATCAGATCTCTCTGTTTTACGCGTTCCCAGTGTGTTTCAGCGTTTTCTGAGGCCTCCTTGCCACTGAAATCCCGGGGTCCGCCATATTGAAGCTTTTTGGACCCCGTTTCCCACTTGGAGCCCATTTGAGCTGCCCTCGAGCCTCAACGAGTCATCCTATCGGTCCCGGATGCGTAACATCAGGTTTCTCTGCAAATTTTACGAGCTCCTAGTGGATTTCAGCACTTTCTGAGGCCTCCTTGCCACTCCAATCCCGGGGTCCGCCATTTTCAAGCTTCTTGGACCCCGTTTTCCCGCTTGGGGCCAATTTTAGCTGCCCTCGAGCCTCAACGAGTCCTCCTATCGATCCCGGATGCGTTTTATTAGATTCTTCCTCAAATTTTACGTGTTCACAGTGAATTTCAGCGTTTTCTTGGGCCTTTCCGATCCCGGGGCCCGCCATATTGAAGTTTTTTGGACCATGTTTCCCCACTTGGCCAATTTGAGCTGCCCTCGAGCCTCAACGAGTCATCTTATCCGTCCCGGATGCGTTTTATTAGAATATCCTTCAAATTTTACGCGTTCCTAGTGTGTTTTAGCGTTTTCTGAGGCCTCCTTGCCTCTCCAATCCCGGGGTCCACCATATTGAAGCTTCTTGGACCTCGTTCATCCACTTGGAGCCAATTTGGGCTGCCCTCTAGCCTCGACGAGTCATCTTATCGGTCCCGGATGCGTAACATCAGGTTTCTCTGCAAATTTTACGAGCTCCCAGTGGATTTCAGCACTTTCTGAGGCCTCCTTGCCACTCCAATCCCGGAGTCCGCCATTTTGAAGCTTTTTGGACCCCGTCCCCCCACTTGGAGCCAATTTGAGCTGCCCTCGAGCCTCAACGAGTCATCCTATCGGTCCCGGATGCATTACATCAGATTTCTCTGTTTTACGCGTTCCTAGTGTGTTTCAGCGGTTTCTGAGGCCTCCTTGCCACTCCAATCCCGGGTTCCGCCATATTCAAGCTTTTTGAACCCCGTTCCCCCACTTGGAACCAATTTGAGCTGCCCTCGAGCCTCAACGAGTCATCCTATTGGTCCCGGATGCACAACATCAGGGTTCTCTGCAAATTTTACGAGCTCCCAGTGGATTTCAGCACTTTCTGAGGCCTCCTTGCCACTCCAATCCCGGAGTCCGCCATTTTGAAGCTTTTTGGACCCCGTTCCCCCACTTGGAGCCAATTTGAGCTGCCCTCGAGCCTCAACGAGTCATCCTATCGGTCCCGGATGCATTACATCAGATTTCTCTGTTTTACGCGTTCCTAGTGTGTTTCAGCGGTTTCTGAGGCCTCCTTGCCACTCCAATCCCGGGTTCCGCCATATTCAAGCTTTTTGGTCCCCGTTTCTCCACTTGGAGCCAATTTGAGCTGCCCTCGAGCCTAAACGAATCATCCTATCGGTCCCGGCTGCGTGACATCAGATTTCTTTGTTTTACGCGTTCCTAGTGTGTTTCAGCGTTTTCTGAGGCCTCCTTGCCACTCCAATCCCAGGGTCCGCCTTAATGAAGCTTTTCGGCCCTCGTTTATTTACTTGGAGCCAATTTGGGCTGCCCTCGAGCCTCAACGAGTCATCCTATCGGTCCCGGATGCGTAACATCAGATTCCTCTGTTTTACGCGTTCCTAGTGTGTTTCAGCACTTTCTGAGGCCTCCTCGCCACTCCAATCCCGGAGTACGCCATATTTAAGCTTTTTGGACCCCGTTTCCCACTTGGAGCCAATTTGAGCTGCCCTCGAGCCTCAACGAGTCATCCGATCGGTCCCGGATGCGTAACATCAGGTTTCTCTGCAAATTTTACGAGCTCCCAGTGGATTTCAGCACTTTCTGAGGCCTCCTTGCCACTCCGATCTCGGGGTCCGCCATTTTGAAGCTTTTTGGACCCCGTTCCCCCACTTGGAGCCGATTTGGGCTGCCCTCGAGACTCAACGAGTCATCCTATCGGTCCCGGATGCGTAACATCAGATTTCTCTGTTTTACGAGCTCCCAGTGGATTTCAGCACTTTCTGAGGCCTCCTTGCCACTCCAATCCCGGGGTCCGCCATTTTCAAGCTTTTTGGACCCCGTTCCCCCCACTTGGAGCCGATTTGGGCTGCCCTCGAGCCTCACCGAGTCATCCGATCGGTCCCGGATGCATTACATCAGATTTCTCTGTTTTACGCGTTCCTAGTGTGTTTCAGCGGTTTCTGGGGCCTCCTTGCCACTCCAATCCCGGGGTCCGCCATATTTAAGCTTTTTGGTCCCCGTTTCTCCACTTGGAGCCGATTTGAGCTGCCCTCGAGCCTCAACGAATCATCCCATCGGTCCCGGATGCGCAACATCAGATCTCTCTGTTTTACGCGTTCCTAGTGTGTTTCAGCGTTTTCTGAGGCCTCCTTGCCACTCCAATCCCGGGGTCCGCCATATTGAAGCTTTTTGGACCCCGTTTCCCACTTGGAGCCCATTTGAGCTGCCCTCGAGCCTCAACGAGTCATCCTATCGGTCCCGGATGCGTAACATCAGGTTTCTCTGCAAATTTTACGAGCTCCTAGTGGATTTCAGCACTTTCTGAGGCCTCCTTGCCACTCCAATCCCGGGGTCCGCCATTTTCAAGCTTCTTGGACCCCGTTTTCCCGCTTGGGGCCAATTTTAGCTGCCCTCGAGCCTCAACGAGTCCTCCTATCGATCCCGGATGCGTTTTATTAGATTCTTCCTCAAATTTTACGTGTTCACAGTGAATTTCAGCGTTTTCTTGGGCCTTTCCGATCCCGGGGCCCGCCATATTGAAGTTTTTTGGACCATGTTTCCCCACTTGGCCAATTTGAGCTGCCCTCGAGCCTCAACGAGTCATCTTATCCGTCCCGGATGCGTTTTATTAGAATATCCTTCAAATTTTACGCGTTCCTAGTGTGTTTTAGCGTTTTCTGAGGCCTCCTTGCCTCTCCAATCCCGGGGTCCACCATATTGAAGCTTCTTGGACCTCGTTCATCCACTTGGAGCCAATTTGGGCTGCCCTCTAGCCTCGACGAGTCATCTTATCGGTCCCGGATGCGTAACATCAGGTTTCTCTGCAAATTTTACGAGCTCCCAGTGGATTTCAGCACTTTCTGAGGCCTCCTTGCCACTCCAATCCCGGAGTCCGCCATTTTGAAGCTTTTTGGACCCCGTCCCCCCCACTTGGAGCCAATTTGAGCTGCCCTCGAGCCTCAACGAGTCATCCTATCGGTCCCGGATGCATTACATCAGATTTCTCTGTTTTACGCGTTCCTAGTGTGTTTCAGCGGTTTCTGAGGCCTCCTTGCCACTCCAATCCCGGGTTCCGCCATATTCAAGCTTTTTGAACCCCGTTCCCCCACTTGGAACCAATTTGAGCTGCCCTCGAGCCTCAACGAGTCATCCTATCGGTCCCGGATGCACAACATCAGGGTTCTCTGCAAATTTTACGAGCTCCCAGTGGATTTCAGCACTTTCTGAGGCCTCCTTGCCACTCCAATCCCGGAGTCCGCCATTTTGAAGCTTTTTGGACCCCGTTCCCCCACTTGGAGCCAATTTGAGCTGCCCTCGAGCCTCAACGAGTCATCCTATCGGTCCCGGATGCATTACATCAGATTTCTCTGTTTTACGCGTTCCTAGTGTGTTTCAGCGGTTTCTGAGGCCTCCTTGCCACTCCAATCCCGGGTTCCGCCATATTCAAGCTTTTTGGTCCCCGTTTCTCCACTTGGAGCCAATTTGAGCTGCCCTCGAGCCTAAACGAATCATCCTATCGGTCCCGGCTGCGTGACATCAGATTTCTTTGTTTTACGCGTTCCTAGTGTGTTTCAGCGTTTTCTGAGGCCTCCTTGCCACTCCAATCCCAGGGTCCGCCTTAATGAAGCTTTTCGGCCCTCGTTTATTTACTTGGAGCCAATTTGGGCTGCCCTCGAGCCTCAACGAGTCATCCTATCGGTCCCGGATGCGTAACATCAGATTCCTCTGTTTTACGCGTTCCTAGTGTGTTTCAGCACTTTCTGAGGCCTCCTCGCCACTCCAATCCCGGAGTACGCCATATTTAAGCTTTTTGGACCCCGTTTCCCACTTGGAGCCAATTTGAGCTGCCCTCGAGCCTCAACGAGTCATCCGATCGGTCCCGGATGCGTAACATCAGGTTTCTCTGCAAATTTTACGAGCTCCCAGTGGATTTCAGCACTTTCTGAGGCCTCCTTGCCACTCCGATCTCGGGGTCCGCCATTTTGAAGCTTTTTGGACCCCGTTCCCCCACTTGGAGCCGATTTGGGCTGCCCTCGAGACTCAACGAGTCATCCTATCGGTCCCGGATGCGTAACATCAGATTTCTCTGTTTTACGAGCTCCCAGTGGATTTCAGCACTTTCTGAGGCCTCCTTGCCACTCCAATCCCGGGGTCCGCCATTTTCAAGCTTTTTGGACCCCGTTCCCCCACTTGGAGCCGATTTGGGCTGCCCTCGAGCCTCACCGAGTCATCCGATCGGTCCCGGATGCATTACATCAGATTTCTCTGTTTTACGCGTTCCTAGTGTGTTTCAGCGGTTTCTGGGGCCTCCTTGCCACTCCAATCCCGGGGTCCGCCATATTTAAGCTTTTTGGTCCCCGTTTCTCCACTTGGAGCCGATTTGAGCTGCCCTCGAGCCTCAACGAATCATCCCATCGGTCCCGGATGCGCAACATCAGATCTCTCTGTTTTACGCGTTCCTAGTGTGTTTCAGCGTTTTCTGAGGCCTCCTTGCCACTCCAATCCCGGGGTCCGCCATATTGAAGCTTTTTGGACCCCGTTTCCCACTTGGAGCCCATTTGAGCTGCCCTCGAGCCTCAACGAGTCATCCTATCGGTCCCGGATGCGTAACATCAGGTTTCTCTGCAAATTTTACGAGCTCCTAGTGGATTTCAGCACTTTCTGAGGCCTCCTTGCCACTCCAATCCCGGGGTCCGCCATTTTCAAGCTTCTTGGACCCCGTTTTCCCGCTTGGGGCCAATTTTAGCTGCCCTCGAGCCTCAACGAGTCCTCCTATCGATCCCGGATGCGTTTTATTAGATTCTTCCTCAAATTTTACGTGTTCACAGTGAATTTCAGCGTTTTCTTGGGCCTTTCCGATCCCGGGGCCCGCCATATTGAAGTTTTTTGGACCATGTTTCCCCACTTGGCCAATTTGAGCTGCCCTCGAGCCTCAACGAGTCATCTTATCCGTCCCGGATGCGTTTTATTAGAATATCCTTCAAATTTTACGCGTTCCTAGTGTGTTTTAGCGTTTTCTGAGGCCTCCTTGCCTCTCCAATCCCGGGGTCCACCATATTGAAGCTTCTTGGACCTCGTTCATCCACTTGGAGCCAATTTGGGCTGCCCTCTAGCCTCGACGAGTCATCTTATCGGTCCCGGATGCGTAACATCAGGTTTCTCTGCAAATTTTACGAGCTCCCAGTGGATTTCAGCACTTTCTGAGGCCTCCTTGCCACTCCAATCCCGGAGTCCGCCATTTTGAAGCTTTTTGGACCCCGTCCCCCCCACTTGGAGCCAATTTGAGCTGCCCTCGAGCCTCAACGAGTCATCCTATCGGTCCCGGATGCATTACATCAGATTTCTCTGTTTTACGCGTTCCTAGTGTGTTTCAGCGGTTTCTGAGGCCTCCTTGCCACTCCAATCCCGGGTTCCGCCATATTCAAGCTTTTTGAACCCCGTTCCCCCACTTGGAACCAATTTGAGCTGCCCTCGAGCCTCAACGAGTCATCCTATCGGTCCCGGATGCACAACATCAGGGTTCTCTGCAAATTTTACGAGCTCCCAGTGGATTTCAGCACTTTCTGAGGCCTCCTTGCCACTCCAATCCCGGAGTCCGCCATTTTGAAGCTTTTTGGACCCCGTTCCCCCACTTGGAGCCAATTTGAGCTGCCCTCGAGCCTCAACGAGTCATCCTATCGGTCCCGGATGCATTACATCAGATTTCTCTGTTTTACGCGTTCCTAGTGTGTTTCAGCGGTTTCTGAGGCCTCCTTGCCACTCCAATCCCGGGTTCCGCCATATTCAAGCTTTTTGGTCCCCGTTTCTCCACTTGGAGCCAATTTGAGCTGCCCTCGAGCCTAAACGAATCATCCTATCGGTCCCGGCTGCGTGACATCAGATTTCTTTGTTTTACGCGTTCCTAGTGTGTTTCAGCGTTTTCTGAGGCCTCCTTGCCACTCCAATCCCAGGGTCCGCCTTAATGAAGCTTTTCGGCCCTCGTTTATTTACTTGGAGCCAATTTGGGCTGCCCTCGAGCCTCAACGAGTCATCCTATCGGTCCCGGATGCGTAACATCAGATTCCTCTGTTTTACGCGTTCCTAGTGTGTTTCAGCACTTTCTGAGGCCTCCTCGCCACTCCAATCCCGGAGTACGCCATATTTAAGCTTTTTGGACCCCGTTTCCCACTTGGAGCCAATTTGAGCTGCCCTCGAGCCTCAACGAGTCATCCGATCGGTCCCGGATGCGTAACATCAGGTTTCTCTGCAAATTTTACGAGCTCCCAGTGGATTTCAGCACTTTCTGAGGCCTCCTTGCCACTCCGATCTCGGGGTCCGCCATTTTGAAGCTTTTTGGACCCCGTTCCCCCACTTGGAGCCGATTTGGGCTGCCCTCGAGACTCAACGAGTCATCCTATCGGTCCCGGATGCGTAACATCAGATTTCTCTGTTTTACGCGTTCCCAGTGTGTTTCAGCACTTTCTGAGGCCTCCTCGCCACTCCAATCCCGGAATCCGCCATTTTGAAGCTTTTTGGACCCCGTTTCCCCACTTGGAGCCAATTTGAGCTGCCCTCGAGCCTCAACGAGTCATCCTATCGGTCCCGGATGCATTACATCAGATTTCTCTGTTTTACGCGTTCCTAGTGTGTTTCAGCGGTTTCTGAGGCCTCCTTGCCACTCCAATCCCGGGTTCCGCCATATTCAAGCTTTTTGAACCCCGTTCCCCCACTTGGAACCAATTTGAGCTGCCCTCGAGCCTCAACGAGTCATCCTATCGGTCCCGGATGCACAACATCAGGGTTCTCTGCAAATTTTACGAGCTCCCAGTGGATTTCAGCACTTTCTGAGGCCTCCTTGCCACTCCAATCCCGGAGTCCGCCATTTTGAAGCTTTTTGGACCCCGTTCCCCCACTTGGAGCCAATTTGAGCTGCCCTCGAGCCTCAACGAGTCATCCTATCGGTCCCGGATGCATTACATCAGATTTCTCTGTTTTACGCGTTCCTAGTGTGTTTCAGCGGTTTCTGAGGCCTCCTTGCCACTCCAATCCCGGGTTCCGCCATATTCAAGCTTTTTGGTCCCCGTTTCTCCACTTGGAGCCAATTTGAGCTGCCCTCGAGCCTAAACGAATCATCCTATCGGTCCCGGCTGCGTGACATCAGATTTCTTTGTTTTACGCGTTCCTAGTGTGTTTCAGCGTTTTCTGAGGCCTCCTTGCCACTCCAATCCCAGGGTCCGCCTTAATGAAGCTTTTCGGCCCTCGTTTATTTACTTGGAGCCAATTTGGGCTGCCCTCGAGCCTCAACGAGTCATCCTATCGGTCCCGGATGCGTAACATCAGATTCCTCTGTTTTACGCGTTCCTAGTGTGTTTCAGCACTTTCTGAGGCCTCCTCGCCACTCCAATCCCGGAGTACGCCATATTTAAGCTTTTTGGACCCCGTTTCCCACTTGGAGCCAATTTGAGCTGCCCTCGAGCCTCAACGAGTCATCCGATCGGTCCCGGATGCGTAACATCAGGTTTCTCTGCAAATTTTACGAGCTCCCAGTGGATTTCAGCACTTTCTGAGGCCTCCTTGCCACTCCGATCTCGGGGTCCGCCATTTTGAAGCTTTTTGGACCCCGTTCCCCCACTTGGAGCCGATTTGGGCTGCCCTCGAGACTCAACGAGTCATCCTATCGGTCCCGGATGCGTAACATCAGATTTCTCTGTTTTACGCGTTCCCAGTGTGTTTCAGCACTTTCTGAGGCCTCCTCGCCACTCCAATCCCGGAATCCGCCATTTTGAAGCTTTTTGGACCCCGTTTCCCCACTTGGAGCCAATTTGAGCTGCCCTCGCGCCTCAACGAGTCATCCTATCGGTCCCGGATGCGTAACATCAGATTTCTTTGTTTTACGCGTTCCTAGTGTGTTTCAGCGTTTTCTGAGGCCTCCTTGCCACTCCAATCCCGGGGTCCGCCTTAATGAAGCTTTTTGGCCCTCGTTTATTTACTTGGAGCCAATTTGGGCTGCCCTCGAGCCTCAACGAGTCATCCGATCGGTCCCGGATGCGTAACATCAGATTCCTCTGTTTTACGCGTTCCTAGTGTGTTTCAGCACTTTCTGAGGCCTCCTCGCCACTCCAATCCCGCAGTACGCCATATTTAATCTTTTTGGACCCCGTTTCCCACTTGGAGCCAATTTGAGCTGCCCTCGAGCCTCAACGAGTCATCCTATCGGTCCCGGATGCGTAACATCAGATTCCTCTGTTTTACGCGTTCCCAGTGTGTTTCAGCACTTTCTGAGGCCTCCTCGCCACTCCAATCCCGGAATCCGCCATTCTGAAGCTTTTTGGACCCCGTTTCCCCACTTGGAGCCAATTTGAGCTGCCCTCGAGCCTCAACGAGTCATCCTATCGGTCCCGGATGCGTAACATCAGATTTCTTTGTTTAACGCGTTCCTAGTGTGTTTCAGCGTTTTCTGAGGCCTCCTTGCCACTCCAATCCCGGGGTCCGCCTTAATGAAGCTTTTTGGCCCTCGTTTATTTACTTGGAGCCAATTTGGGCTGCCCTCGAGCCTCAACGAGTCATCCGATCTGTCCCGGATGCGTAACATCAGGTTTCTCTGCAAATTTTACGAGCTCCCAGTGGATTTCAGCACTTTCTGAGGCCTCCTTGCCACTCCAATCCCGGGGTCCGCCATTTTCAAGCTTTTTGGACCCCGTTCCCCCACTTGGAGCCGATTTGGGCTGCCCTCGAGCCTCACCGAGTCATCCGATCGGTCCCGGATGCATTACATCAGATTTCTCTGTTTTACGCGTTCCTAGTGTGTTTCAGCGGGTTCTGGGGCCTCCTTGCCACTCCAATCCCGGGGTCCGCCATATTTAAGCTTTTTGGTCCCCGTTTCTCCACTTGGAGCCGATTTGAGCTGCCCTCGAGCCTCAACGAATCATCCCATCGGTCCCGGATGCGCAACATCAGATCTCTCTGTTTTACGCGTTCCTAGTGTGTTTCAGCGTTTTCTGAGGCCACCTTGCCACTCCAATCCCGGGGTCCGCCATATTGAAGCTTTTTGGACCCCGTTTCCCACTTGGAGCCAATTTGAGCTGCCCTCGAGCCTCAACGAGTCATCCTATCGGTCCCGGATGCGTAACATCAGGTATCTCTGCAAATTTTACGAGCTCCCAGTGGATTTCAGCACTTTCTGAGGCCTCCTTGCCACTCCAATCCCGGGGTCCGCCATTTTCAAGCTTCTTGGACCCCGTTTTCCCGCTTGGGGCCAATTTTAGCTGCCCTCGAGCCTCAACGAGTCCTCCTATCGATCCCGGATGCGTTTTATTAGATTCTTCCTCAAATTTTACGTGTTCACAGTGAATTTCAGCGTTTTCTTGGGCCTTTCCGATCCCGGGGCCCGCCATATTGAAGTTTTTTGGACCATGTTTCCCCACTTGGCCAATTTGAGCTGCCCTCGAGCCTCAACGAGTCATCTTATCCGTCCCGGATGCGTTTTATTAGAATATCCTTCAAATTTTACGCGTTCCCAGTGAGTTCCTGCGTTTGCTGAGGCCTCCTTGCCACTTTGGTCCCGGTACCCGCCATTTGAAGCTTCTTGGACCCCCGTTTTCCAACTTGGGGCTCGTTTAAGCGGCCCCGGAGCCTCAACGAGTCATCTTATCGATCCCAGATGCGTTTTATTGGATTCTTCTTCAAATTTTACGTGTTCACAGGTAATTTCAGCGTTTTCTGGGGCCTCTTTGCCTTTCCAATCCCGGGGCCCGCCCTTTTGAAGCTTTTTGGACCCCGTTTTCCCGCTTGGAGCCAATTTGAGCTGCCCTCGAGCCTCAACGGATCATCCTGTCGGTTCCGGATGCGTAACATCAACTTCTCGGCAAATTTCACGCGCTCCCAGTGGGTTTCAGCACTTTCTGAGGCCTCCTCGCCACTCCAATCCCGGAATCCGCCATTTTGAAGCTTTTTGGACCCCGTTTCCCCCCTTTGAGCCATTTTGAGCTGCCCTCGAGCCTAAACGAGTCATCCTATCGGTCCCGGATGCGTAACATCAGATTTCTTTGTTTTACGCGTTCCTAGTGTGTTTTAGCGTTTTCTGAGGCCTCCTTGCCTCTCCAATCCCGGGGTCCACCATATTGAAGCTTCTTGGACCTCGTTCATCCACTTGGAGCCGATTTGGGCTGCCCTCTAGCCTCAACGAGTCATCTTATCGGTCCCGGATGCGTAACATCAGGTTTCTCTGCAAATTTTACGAGCTCCCAGTGGATTTCAGCACTTTCTGAGGCCTCCTTGCCACTCCAATCCCGGAGTCCGCCATTTTGAAGCTTTTTGGACCCCGTTCCCCCACTTGGAGCCAATTTGAGCTGCCCTCGAGCCTCAACGAGTCATCCTATCGGTCCCGGATGCATTACATCAGATTTCTCTGTTTTACGCGTTCCTAGTGTGTTTCAGCGGTTTCTGAGGCCTCCTTGCCACTCCAATCCCGGGTTCCGCCATATTCAAGCTTTTT
This sequence comes from Neoseiulus californicus, assembly GCA_028455905.1. Lineage (NCBI taxonomy): Eukaryota > Metazoa > Arthropoda > Arachnida > Mesostigmata > Phytoseiidae > Neoseiulus > Neoseiulus californicus. Next base: position 115,177 of record JAMQGS010000019.1, read on the forward strand.
GGTCCCCGTTTCTCCACTTGGAGCCAATTTGAGCTGCCCTCGAGTCTAAACGAATCATCCTATCGGTCCCGGATGCGTAACATCAGATTTCTTTGTTTTACGCGTTCCTAGTGTGTTTCAGCGTTTTCTGAGGCCTCCTTGCCACTCCAATCCCAGGGTCCGCCTTAATGAAGCTTTTCGGCCCTCGTTTATTTACTTGGAGCCAATTTGGGCTGCCCTCGAGCCTCAACGAGTCATCCTATCGGTCCCGGATGCGTAACATCAGATTCCTCTGTTTTACGCGTTCCTAGTGTGTTTCAGCACTTTCTGAGGCCTCCTCGCCACTCCAATCCCGGAGTACGCCATATTTAAGCTTTTTGGACCCCGTTTCCCACTTGGAGCCAATTTGAGCTGCCCTCGACCCTCAACGAGTCATCCGATCGGTCCCGGATGCGTAACATCAGGTTTCTCTGCAAATTTTACGAGCTCCCAGTGGATTTCAGCACTTTCTGAGGCCTCCTTGCCACTCCAATCCCGAGGTCCGCCATTTTCAAGCTTTTTGGACCCCGTTCCCCCACTTGGAGCCGATTTGAGCTGCCCTCGAGCCTCAACGAGTCATCCTATCGGTCCCGGATGCGTAACATCAGATTTATTTGTTTTACGCGTTCCTAGTGTGTTTCAGCGTTTTCTGAGGCCTCCTTGCCACTCCAATCCCGGGGTCCGCCTTAATGAAGCTTTTTGGCCCTCGTTTATTTACTTGGAGCCAATTTGGGCTGCCCTCGAGCCTCAACGAGTCATCCGATCGGTCCCGGATGCGTAACATCAGGTTTCTCTGCAAATTTTACGAGCTCCCAGTGGATTTCAGCACTTTCTGAGGCCTCCTTGCCACTCCAATCCCGGGGTCCGCCATTTTCAAGCTTTTTGGACCCCGTTCCCCCACTTGGAGCCGATTTGGGCTGCCCTCGAGCCTCACCGAGTCATCCGATCGGTCCCGGATGCATTACATCAGATTTCTCTGTTTTACGCGTTCCTAGTGTGTTTCAGCGGTTTCTGGGGCCTCCTTGCCACTCCAATCCCGGGGTCCGCCATATTTAAGCTTTTTGGTCCCCGTTTCTCCACTTGGAGCCAATTTGAGCTGCCCTCGAGCCTCAACGAATCATCCTATCGGTCCCGGATGCGTAACATCAGATTTCTTTGTTTTACGCGTTCCTAGTGTGTTTCAGCGTTTTCTGAGGCCTCCTTGCCACTCCAATCCCGGGGTCCGCCTTAATGAAGCTTTTTGGCCCTCGTTTATTTACTTGGAGCCAATTTGGGCTGCCCTCGAGCCTCAACGAGTCATCCTACCGGTCCCGGATGCGTAACATCAGATTCCTCTGTTTTACGCGTTCCTAGTGTGTTTCAGCACTTTCTGAGGCCTCCTCGCCACTCCAATCCTGGAGTACGCCATATTTAAGCTTTTTGGACCCCGTTTCCCACTTGGAGCCGATTGGAGCTGCCCTCGAGCCTCAACGAGTCATCCTATCGGTCCCGGATGCATTACATCAGATTTCTCTGTTTTACGCGTTCCTAGTGTGTTTCAGCGGTTTCTGAGGCCTCCTTGCCACTCCGATCCCGGAGTCCGCCATATTGAAGCTTTTTGGCCCTCGTTCATTTACTTGGAGCCGATTTGGGCTGCCCTCGATCCTCAACGAGTCATCCTATCGGTCCCGGATGCGTAAAATCAGATTCCTCTGTTTTACGCGTTCCTGGTGTGTTTCAGCACTTTCTGAGGCCTCCTCGCCACTCCAATCCCGGAGTACGCCATATTGAAGCTTTTTGGACCCCGCTTCCCACTTGGAGCCAATTTGAGCTGCCCTCGAGCCTCAACGAGTCATCCTATCGGTCCCGGATGCGTAACATCAGATTCCTCTGTTTTACGCGTTCCTGGTGTGTTTCAGCACTTTCTGAGGCCTCCTCGCCACTCCAATCCCGGAGTACGCCATATTTAAGCTTTCTGGACCCCGTTTCCCACTTGGAGCCAATTTGAGCTGCCCTCGAGCCTCAACGAGTCATCCTATCGGTCCCGGATGCGTAACATCAGGTTTCTCTGCAAATTTTACGAGCTCCCAGTGGATTTCAGCACTTTCTGAGGCCTCCTTGCAACTCCGATCCCGGGGTCCGCCATTTTCAAGCTTTTTGGACCCCGTTCCCCCACTTGGAGCCAATTTGAGCTGCCCTCGAGCCTCAACGAGTCATCCTATCGGTCCCGGATGCGTAACATCAGATTTCTTTGTTTTACGCGTTCCTAGTGTGTTTCAGCGTTTTCTGAGGCCTCCTTGCCACTCCAATCCCAGGGTCCGCCTTAATGAAGCTTTTTGGCCCTCGTTTATTTACTTGGAGCCAATTTGGGCTGCCCTCGAGCCTAAACGAGTCATCCTATCGGTCCCGGATGCGTAACATCAGATTCCTCTGTTTTACGCGTTCCTAGTGTGTTTCAGCGTTTTCTGAGGCCTCCTCGCCACTCCAATCCCGGAGTACGCCATATTCAGGCTTTTTGGACCCCGCTTCCCACTTGGAGCCAATTTGAGCTGCCCTCGAGCCTCAACGAGTCATCCTATCGGTCCCGGATGCGTAACATCAGATTCCTCTGTTTTACGCGTTCCTAGTGTGTTTCAGCACTTTCTGAGGCCTCCTCGCCACCCTAATCCCGGAGTACGCCATATTTAAGCTTTTTGGACCGCGTTTCCCACTTAGAGCCAATTTGAGCTGCCCTCGAGCCTCAACGAGTCATCCTATCGGTCCCGGATGCGTAACATCAGGTTTCTCTGCAAAATTTACGAGCTCCCAGTGGATTTCAGCACTTTCTGAGGCCTCCTTGCCACTCCAATCCCGGGGTCCGCCATTTTCAAGCTTTTTGGACCCCGTTCCCCCCACTTGGAGCCAATTTGGGCTGCCCTCGAGACTCAACGAGTCATCCTATCGGTCCCGGGTGCATTACATCAGATTTCTCTGTTTTACGCGTTCCTAGTGTGTTTCAGCGGTTTCTGAGGCCTCCTTGCCACTCCAATCCCAGGGTCCGCCATATTTAAGCTTTTCGGTCCCCGTTTCTCCACTTGGAGCCAATCTGAGCTGCCCTCGAGCCTCAACGAGTCATCCTATCGGTCCCGGATGCGTAACATCAGATTCCTCTGTTTTACGCGTTCCTAGTGTGTTTCAGCACTTTCTGAGGCCTCCTTGCCACTCCAATCCCAGGGTCCGCCATATTTAAGCTTTTCGGTCCCCGTTTCTCCACTTGGAGCCAATCTGAGCTGCCCTCGAGCCTCAACGAGTCATCCTATCGGTCCCGGATGCGTAACATCAGATTCCTCTGTTTTACGCGTTCCTAGTGTGTTTCAGCACTTTCTGAGGCCTCCTTGCCACTCCAATCCCGGAGTCCGCCATTTTGAAGCTTTTTGGACCCCGTTCCCCCACTTGGAGCCAATTTGAGCTGCCCTCGAGCCTCAACGAGTCATCCTATCGGTCCCGGATGCATTACATCAGATTTCTCTGTTTTACGCGTTCCTAGTGTGTTTCAGCGGTTTCTGAGGCCTCCTTGCCACTCCAATCCCGGGTTCCGCCATATTCAAGCTTTTTGGTCCCCGTTTCTCCACTTGGAGCCAATTTGAGCTGCCCTCGAGTCTAAACGAATCATCCTATCGGTCCCGGATGCGTAACATCAGATTTCTTTGTTTTACGCGTTCCTAGTGTGTTTCAGCGTTTTCTGAGGCCTCCTTGCCACTCCAATCCCAGGGTCCGCCTTAATGAAGCTTTTCGGCCCTCGTTTATTTACTTGGAGCCAATTTGGGCTGCCCTCGAGCCTCAACGAGTCATCCTATCGGTCCCGGATGCGTAACATCAGATTCCTCTGTTTTACGCGTTCCTAGTGTGTTTCAGCACTTTCTGAGGCCTCCTCGCCACTCCAATCCCGGAGTACGCCATATTTAAGCTTTTTGGACCCCGTTTCCCACTTGGAGCCAATTTGAGCTGCCCTCGACCCTCAACGAGTCATCCGATCGGTCCCGGATGCGTAACATCAGGTTTCTCTGCAAATTTTACGAGCTCCCAGTGGATTTCAGCACTTTCTGAGGCCTCCTTGCCACTCCAATCCCGAGGTCCGCCATTTTCAAGCTTTTTGGACCCCGTTCCCCCCACTTGGAGCCGATTTGAGCTGCCCTCGAGCCTCAACGAGTCATCCTATCGGTCCCGGATGCGTAACATCAGATTTATTTGTTTTACGCGTTCCTAGTGTGTTTCAGCGTTTTCTGAGGCCTCCTTGCCACTCCAATCCCGGGGTCCGCCTTAATGAAGCTTTTTGGCCCTCGTTTATTTACTTGGAGCCAATTTGGGCTGCCCTCGAGCCTCAACGAGTCATCCGATCGGTCCCGGATGCGTAACATCAGGTTTCTCTGCAAATTTTACGAGCTCCCAGTGGATTTCAGCACTTTCTGAGGCCTCCTTGCCACTCCAATCCCGGGGTCCGCCATTTTCAAGCTTTTTGGACCCCGTTCCCCCACTTGGAGCCGATTTGGGCTGCCCTCGAGCCTCACCGAGTCATCCGATCGGTCCCGGATGCATTACATCAGATTTCTCTGTTTTACGCGTTCCTAGTGTGTTTCAGCGGTTTCTGGGGCCTCCTTGCCACTCCAATCCCGGGGTCCGCCATATTTAAGCTTTTTGGTCCCCGTTTCTCCACTTGGAGCCAATTTGAGCTGCCCTCGAGCCTCAACGAATCATCCTATCGGTCCCGGATGCGTAACATCAGATTTCTTTGTTTTACGCGTTCCTAGTGTGTTTCAGCGTTTTCTGAGGCCTCCTTGCCACTCCAATCCCGGGGTCCGCCTTAATGAAGCTTTTTGGCCCTCGTTTATTTACTTGGAGCCAATTTGGGCTGCCCTCGAGCCTCAACGAGTCATCCTATCGGTCCCGGATGCGTAACATCAGATTCCTCTGTTTTACGCGTTCCTAGTGTGTTTCAGCACTTTCTGAGGCCTCCTCGCCACTCCAATCCTGGAGTACGCCATATTTAAGCTTTTTGGACCCCGTTTCCCACTTGGAGCCGATTGGAGCTGCCCTCGAGCCTCAACGAGTCATCCTATCGGTCCCGGATGCATTACATCAGATTTCTCTGTTTTACGCGTTCCTAGTGTGTTTCAGCGGTTTCTGAGGCCTCCTTGCCACTCCGATCCCGGAGTCCGCCATATTGAAGCTTTTTGGCCCTCGTTCATTTACTTGGAGCCGATTTGGGCTGCCCTCGATCCTCAACGAGTCATCCTATCGGTCCCGGATGCGTAAAATCAGATTCCTCTGTTTTACGCGTTCCTGGTGTGTTTCAGCACTTTCTGAGGCCTCCTCGCCACTCCAATCCCGGAGTACGCCATATTGAAGCTTTTTGGACCCCGCTTCCCACTTGGAGCCAATTTGAGCTGCCCTCGAGCCTCAACGAGTCATCCTATCGGTCCCGGATGCGTAACATCAGATTCCTCTGTTTTACGCGTTCCTGGTGTGTTTCAGCACTTTCTGAGGCCTCTTCGCCACTCCAATCCCGGAGTACGCCATATTTAAGCTTTTTGGACCCCGTTTCCCACTTGGAGCCAATTTGAGCTGCCCTCGAGCCTCAACGAGTCATCCTATCGGTCCCGGATGCGTAACATCAGGTTTCTCTGCAAATTTTACGAGCTCCCAGTGGATTTCAGCACTTTCTGAGGCCTCCTTGCAACTCCGATCCCGGGGTCCGCCATTTTCAAGCTTTTTGGACCCCGTTCCCCCCACTTGGAGCCAATTTGAGCTGCCCTCGAGCCTCAACGAGTCATCCTATCGGTCCCGGATGCGTAACATCAGATTTCTTTGTTTTACGCGTTCCTAGTGTGTTTCAGCGTTTTCTGAGGCCTCCTTGCCACTCCAATCCCAGGGTCCGCCTTAATGAAGCTTTTTGGCCCTCGTTTATTTACTTGGAGCCAATTTGGGCTGCCCTCGAGCCTAAACGAGTCATCCTATCGGTCCCGGATGCGTAACATCAGATTCCTCTGTTTTACGCGTTCCTAGTGTGTTTCAGCGTTTTCTGAGGCCTCCTTGCCACTCCAATCCCAGGGTCCGCCTTAATGAAGCTTTTTGGCCCTCGTTTATTTACTTGGAGCCAATTTGGGCTGCCCTCGAGCCTCAACGAGTCATCCTATCGGTCCCGGATGCGTAACATCAGATTCCTCTGTTTTACGCGTTCCTAGTGTGTTTCAGCACTTTCTGAGGCCTCCTCGCCACTCCAATCCCGGAGTACGCCATATCTAAGCTTTTTGGACCCCGTTTCCCACTTGGAGCCAATTTGAGCTGCCCTCGAGCCTCAACGAGTCATCCGATCGGTCCCGGATGCGTAACATCAGGTTTCTCTGCAAATTTTATGAGCTCCCAGTGGATTTCAGCACTTTCTGAGGCCTCCTTGCCACTCCAATCCCGGGGTCCGCCATTTTCAAGCTTTTTGGACCCCGTTCCCCCACTTGGAGCCAATTTGGGCTGCCTTCGAGACTCAACGAGTCATCCTATCGGTCCCGGATGCGTAACATCAGATTCCTCTGTTTTACGCGTTCCTAGTGTGTTTCAGCACTTTCTGAGGCCTCCTCGCCACTCCAATCCCGGAGTACGCCATATTCAGGCTTTTTGGACCCCGCTTCCCACTTGGAGCCAATTTGAGCTGCCCTCGAGCCTCAACGAGTCATCCTATCGGTCCCGGATGCGTAACATCAGATTCCTCTGTTTTACGCGTTCCTAGTGTGTTTCAGCACTTTCTGAGGCCTCCTCGCCACCCTAATCCCGGAGTACGCCATATTTAAGCTTTTTGGACCGCGTTTCCCACTTAGAGCCAATTTGAGCTGCCCTCGAGCCTCAACGAGTCATCCTATCGGTCCCGGATGCGTAACATCAGGTTTCTCTGCAAAATTTACGAGCTCCCAGTGGATTTCAGCACTTTCTGAGGCCTCCTTGCCACTCCAATCCCGGGGTCCGCCATTTTCAAGCTTTTTGGACCCCGTTCCCCCCACTTGGAGCCAATTTGGGCTGCCCTCGAGACTCAACGAGTCATCCTATCGGTCCCGGGTGCATTACATCAGATTTCTCTGTTTTACGCGTTCCTAGTGTGTTTCAGCGGTTTCTGAGGCCTCCTTGCCACTCCAATCCCAGGGTCCGCCATATTTAAGCTTTTCGGTCCCCGTTTCTCCACTTGGAGCCAATCTGAGCTGCCCTCGAGCCTCAACGAGTCATCCTATCGGTCCCGGATGCGTAACATCAGATTCCTCTGTTTTACGCGTTCCTAGTGTGTTTCAGCACTTTCTGAGGCCTCCTCGGCACTCCAATCCCGGAGTACGCCATATTTAAGCTTTTTGGACCCGTTTCCCACTTGGAGCCAATTTGAGCTGCCCTCGAGCCTCAACGAGTCATCCTATCGGTCCCGGATGCGTAACATCAGGTTTCTCTGCAAATTTTACGAGCTCCCAGTGGATTTCAGCACTTTCTGAGGCCTCCTTGCAACTCCGATCCCGGGGTCCGCCATTTTCAAGCTTTTTGGACCCCGTTCCCCCACTTGGAGCCAATTTGGGCTGCCCTCGAGACTCAACGAGTCATCCTATCGGTCCCGGATGCATTACATCAGATTTCTCTGTTTTACGCGTTCCTAGTGTGTTTCAGCGGTTTCTGAGGCCTCCTTGCCACTCCAATCCCGGGGTCCGCCATATTTAAGCTTTTTGGTCCTCGTTTCTCCACTTGGAGCCGATTTGAGCTGCCCTCGAGCCTCAACGAATCATCCCATCGGTCCCGGATGCGCAACATCAGATCTCTTTGTTTTACGCGTTCCTAGTGTGTTTCAGCGTTTTCTGAGGCCTCCTTGCCACTCCAATCCCGGGGTCCGCCATATTGAAGCTTTTTGGACCCCGTTTCCCACTTGGAGCCAATTTGAGCTGCCATCGAGCCTCAACGAGTCATCCTATCGGTCCCGGATGCGTAACATCAGGTTTCTCTGCAAATTTTACGAGCTCCCAGTGGATTTCAGCACTTTCTGAGGCCTCCTTGCCACTCCAATCCCGGAGTCCGCCATTTTCAAGCTTCTTGGACCCCGTTTTCCCGCTTGGGGCCAATTTTAGCTGCCCTCGAGCCTCAACGAGTCATCCTATCGGTCCAGGATGCGTTTTATTAGATTCTTCCTCAAATTTTACGTGTTCACAGTGAATTTCAGCGTTTTCTTGGGCCTTTCCGATCCCGGGGCCCGCCATATTGAAGTTTTCTGGACCATGTTTCCCCACTTGGCCAATTTGAGCTGCCCTCGAGCCTCAACGAGTCATCTTATCCGTCCCGGATGCGTTTTATTAGAATATCCTTCAAATTTTACTCGTTCCTAGTGAGTTCCTGCGTTTGCTGAGGCCTCCTTGCCACTCCGGTCCCGGTACCCGCCATTTGAAGCTTCTTGGACCCCCGTTTTCCAACTTGGGGCTCGTTTAAGCGGCCCCGGAGCCTCAACGAGTCATCTTATCGATCCCAGATGCGTTTTATTGGATTCTTCTTCAAATTTTACGTGTTCACAGGTAATTTCAGCGTTTTCTGGGGCCTCTTTGCCTTTCCAATCCCGGGGCCCGCCCTTTTGAAGCTTTTTGGACCCCGTTTTCCCTCTTGGAGCCAATTTGAGCTGCCTTCGAGCCTCAACGGATCATCCTGTCGGTTCCGGATGCGTAACATCAACTTCTCGGCAAATTTCACGCGCTCCCAGTGGGTTTCAGCACTTTCTGAGGCCTCCTTGCCACTCCAATCCCGGAATCCGCCATATTGAAGCTTTTTGGACCATGTTTCCCCACTTGCCCTCGAGCCTCAACGAGTCATCCTATCGGTCCCGGATGCGTTTTATTAGTATTCTCCTTCAAATTTTACGCGTTCCTAGTGGGTTCCTGCGTTTGCTGAGGCCTCCTTGCCACTCCGGTCCCGGTATCCGCCATTTGAAGCTTCTTGGAGCCCGTTTCCCCACTTGGAGCCAATTTGAGCTGCCCTCGAGCCTCAACGAGTCATCCTATCGGTCCCGGATGCATTACATCAGATTTCTCTGTTTTACGCGTTCCTAGTGTGTTTCAGCGATTTTTGAGGCCTCCTTGCCACTCCAACCCCGGGTTCCGCCATATTCAAGCTTTTTGGTCCCCGTTTCTCCACTTGGAGCCAATTTGAGCTGCCCTCGAGCCTCAACGAATCATCCTATCGGTCCCGGATGCGTAACATCAGATTTCTTTGTTTTACGCGTTCCTAGTGTGTTTCAGCGTTTTCTGAGGCCTCCTTGCCACTCCAATCCCAGGGTCCACCTTAATGAAGCTTTTTGGCCCTCGTTTATTTACTTGGAGCCAATTTGGGCTGCCCTCGAGCCTCAACGAGTCATCCTATCGGTCCCGGATGCGTAACATCAGATTCCTCTGTTTTACGCGTTCCTAGTGTGTTTCAGCACTTTCTGAGGCCTCCTCGCCACTCCAATCCCGGAGTACGCCATATCTAAGCTTTTTGGACCCCGTTTCCCACTTGGAGCCAATTTGAGCTGCCCTCGAGCCTCAACGAGTCATCCGATCGGTCCCGGATGCGGAACATCAGGTTTCTCTGCAAATTTTACGAGCTCCCAGTGGATTTCAGCACTTTCTGAGGCCTCCTTGCCACTCCAATCCCGGGGTCCGCCATTTTCAAGCTTTTTGGACCCCGTTCCCCCACTTGGAGCCAATTTGGGCTGCCTTCGAGACTCAACGAGTCATCCTATCGGTCCCGGATGCGTAACATCAGATTCCTCTGTTTTACGCGTTCCTAGTGTGTTTCAGCACTTTCTGAGGCCTCCTCGCCACTCCAATCCCGGAGTACGCCATATTTAGGCTTTTTGGACCCCGCTTCCCACTTGGAGCCAATTTGAGCTGCCCTCGAGCCTCAACGAGTCATCCTATCGGTCCCGGATGCGTAACATCAGATTCCTCTGTTTGACGCGTTCCTAGTGTGTTTCAGCACTTTCTGAGGCCTCCTCGCCACTCCAATCCCGGAGTACGCCATACTTAAGCTTTTTGGACCGCGTTTCCCACTTAGAGCCAATTTGAGCTGCCCTCGAGCCTCAACGAGTCATCCTATCGGTCCCGGATGCGTAACATCAGGTTTCTCTGCAAAATTTACGAGCTCCCAGTGGATTTCAGCACTTTCTGAGGCCTCCTTGCCGCTCCAATCCCGGGGTCCGCCATTTTCAAGCTTTTTGGACCCCGTTCCCCCACTTGGAGCCAATTTGGGCTGCCCTCGAGACTCAACGAGTCATCCTATCGGTCCCGGATGCGTGACATCAGATTCCTCTATTTTACGCGTTCCTAGTGTGTTTCAGCACTTTCTGAGGCCTCCTCGCCACTCCACTCCCGGAGTACGCCATATTGAAGCTTTTTGGACCCCGTTTCCCACTTAGAGCCAATTTGAGCTGCCCTCGAGCCTCAACGAGTCATCCTATCGGTCCCGGATGCGTAACATCAGGTTTCTCTGCAAATTTTACGAGCTCCCCGTGGATTTCAGCACTTTCTGAGGCCTCCCTGCCACTCCAATCCCGGGGTCCGCCATTTTGAAGCTTTTTGAACCCCGTTCCCCCACTTGGAACCAATTTGAGCTGCCCTCGAGCCTCAACGAGTCATCCTATCGGTCCCGGATGCGTACCATCAGAATTCTCTGTTTTACGCGTTCTTAGTGTGTTTCAGCACTTTCTGAGGCCTCCTCGCCACTCCAATCCCGGAATCCGCCATTTTGAAGCTTTTTGGACCGCGTTTCCCACTTAGAGCCAATTTGAGCTGCCCTCGAGCCTCAACGAGTCATCCTATCGGTCCCGGATGCGTAACATCAGGTTTCTCTGCAAAATTTACGAGCTCCCAGTGGATTTCAGCACTTTCTGAGGCCTCCTTGCCGCTCCAATCCCGGGGTCCGCCATTTTCAAGCTTTTTGGACCCCGTTCCCCCACTTGGAGCCAATTTGGGCTGCCCTCGAGACTCAACGAGTCATCCTATCGGTCCCGGATGCGTGACATCAGATTCCTCTATTTTACGCGTTCCTAGTGTGTTTCAGCACTTTCTGAGGCCTCCTCGCCACTCCACTCCCGGAGTACGCCATATTGAAGCTTTTTGGACCCCGTTTCCCACTTAGAGCCAATTTGAGCTGCCCTCGAGCCTCAACGAGTCATCCTATCGGTCCCGGATGCGTAACATCAGGTTTCTCTGCAAATTTTACGAGCTCCCCGTGGATTTCAGCACTTTCTGAGGCCTCCCTGCCACTCCAATCCCGGGGTCCGCCATTTTGAAGCTTTTTGAACCCCGTTCCCCCACTTGGAACCAATTTGAGCTGCCCTCGAGCCTCAACGAGTCATCCTATCGGTCCCGGATGCGTAACATCAGGTTTCTCTGCAAATTTTACGAGCTCTCAGTGGATTTCAGCACTTTCTGGGGCCTCCTTGCCACTCCAATCCCGGGGTCCGCCATTTTGAAGCTTTTTGGACCCCGTTCCCCCACTTGGAGCCAATTTGAGCTGCCCTCGAGCCTCAACGAGTCATCCTATCGGCCCCGGATGCGTAACATCAGATTCCTCTGTTTTACGCGTTTCTAGTGTGTTTCAGCGTTTTCTGAGGCCTGATTGCCACTCCAATCCCGGGGTCCGCCATCTTTTTTCTTTTGGGCATGTGGGACTTTCCACCTGCTAGTTTATTATCCGGAACCAAAAAGATTACATCAGATAGTATTTCTCTATTTACATTGTGCGTCTGGCTCTCTCGAGCCGTCCTTTCTCGTTGAAGATTGCGTCCACGGTCCTCGTTATTTGGTCCCACTGTTCCTGTGATTCCATCATTTTCTCCACTAGCATAGGGATATCCGTTGCCGGGAGTCTCCCTCGCTGTTCCTTGAACGCCGGACAGTGGATTATTGTGTGCTCCACATCGTCCTTGGTTTCCTGAGTGCAGTTTATGCAGATGTCGTCCGCCGCGAGTTTGAATCGCAGCAGGTATTCGCCGAAAGCCCCGTGGCCCGTCAACATTTGGGCTGTGTAGTAGGTTAGTTCTCCGAACCCCCTACCGCACCACTGTTTGACGTCGGGGATGCATCTCCTTGTCCATGACCCTTTTGGGCTGTCCTCCCATCTTCGCTGCCACTTCCTCATCGTGTCCTCCCTGATGTCTTCTTCGGTTTGTTCTTCCTCTTCCCCGATTGCTTCATCTCCGGTTCGTCTTTTGTAGACCAAGGCCCTCTCTTCGGCCAGGAGCGACCAAGGTATGGTCTGGGCCAGCACGAAGATCGCTTCCGTTGAAACGGTACGATAGCATCGTGTGATCCTTATTCCCATTACTCTCTGCGCTGTGTCAAGTGCTGTTCTGTTGGTCGTTCTGGCCAGGGCCCACGGGGCCCATACTGGCGCCCCGTATAAGGCGATGGATTCGGCGACCGTTGCCAAGACTCTTCTTTGTGCCTCTGTTGCGCCGTGCGTTCTTGGGAGTATTCGCGATATCTCCGCCGCCGCCTTTGTTGCTTTCTCCGTTGCAATCTTCACGTGTTGGATGCAGGCGAACCTTTTTTGTACCTGGAAGCCGAGGTACTTTGTCGTCCTCCCTATTTGGATGTCATGGCCCTCGACTCTTAGCCGTGGTTGGCGGTCTTTCCTCTCTAGCAGCATGACTGCTTCCGTTTTGGTTGGCTCGAGGGCCAGCTCGTTATCCCTCATCCACTCCGATATGGTCTCTAGCGATTTGTTGGTCGCTGTTTCGAGCTCTTCTGTCGGTCTTGCCTTCACGAAGAGAGCGAGGTCATCAGCGTAGGCGACCGTGGTGGCCCCCTCGGGCAGCTCCAGCCGTAGGACGTCGTCATACGCGACGTTCGATAGCGTAGGGCCCAAGACGGATCCCTGCGGGACTCCGGCGCTCATCCGGTACCTGTTGCCTTCCCATGTGACCCATCGGTCCGAGAGGTACGATCCTATAATCTTCCTTAGGTATGCCGATATTCCCCGTCGCTCCAGGCTCTCCAGGATCACCTTCCAACTGATGGAGTTGAAGGCGTTCTTGACGTCCAGCAGCACCAGGACGCAGGTGTCCTGATACCTTTTGTCGTTCTTCTTGCGGTACTCGACGTTGGCTGCGTTTATGAGCCACTCGATTGCCATGAGGGTTGATCTTCCCGGCCTGAAGCCGAATTGTCTTTCGGAGAGCCATTCGTTGTGCTCTCACTCGTCTTGTAGTCTTCTGTTTATGAGGGACTCCATGCCCTTGGCGATCGTGTTAAGAAGGCAGATCGGTCTGTACGAGTCTTTCTTTCCCTTCGGGATGAGTACCAGGCGTGCTGTTTTCCATCTCTCAGGGAAGATGCCCGTCTTGAGCATTGTATCTGCCATTTTGGCTATTTCTTTCGGCCATCGTTCCAGCAGGAGTCGAGTCACCTCTGGTGGGACTCCGTCTGGTCCTGGGGCTTTACCCGGTTTCATGCGTTCTGCCGCCGCCTTCACTTCGCATATTCTGATGGCCGGTATTTGCTCTGCGTCCACTTGCGGCGTCGGCCTTACGAAGTCCTCCCTTGTTGGGAAGAGCTTTTCGATCGCTTTCTCCGCGGTGTTCTTCGGTATGGGGTTGTGCTTATGCCCTATCTTCCCTCTGATGACTTTATATGGTAGCCCCCATATGTCGTTCCGCAGGCTTTCCCAAAACTCCCTCCATTTATTTCGTTTACTCCTTCTGATCTCGTCCTGGTAGTTCCTCTTCGCGGTTACGTAGCTCTCCACTGCCTCTTCGCATGTCTGCGGGTCACGGTCCATTGTTTTCCGCGCCCTCACGAACTTCCGTCTCTCTCTGAGGCATTGGCGTCTCAGCTCTGCTATCTCGCTCGTCCACCAGTATGCTGGTTTCCGGTTTCTTCGGTTTCTGCCCACCGGCGGTGCCGCTCCTTCACATGCTTGGGTGAGGATGTCGTGTACGGTGTTCTCGTCCAGCTCGAGTTCTCCGTCCTTCATTCGTTGGCAACTCGTATCGAGGATCCTTATGAGATCTTCTCGTCGGAGGTTGCTCCCTCGCCATCTTCTTTGAACGGGTCCCTGCTCTTCTTGCTGGCCTGTCTCGACTATGTATTCGATGTAAAGGTGGTCGCTCGCAGATTCCTCTTCTTCATTGACGTGCCATTTTGTTATCCGGTCTGGCCGGGTCGTCATCGTGAGGTCGATGTACGACTCGGCAACCACCGCATGCGACCGGCGCGGGCCTGGGAGCATTGGGCTTCTGTAGGTTGGTATCTTTCCGTCGTTCATGAAGTCGAGGTACAACTCGGCCGCCCATTCTTCCACCTCTTTGCCTTTGCCGTCTGAGGTCTCATTACCCCATAGTGTTGATTTTGCGTTTAGATCCCCTGCGACGATCTTCAGTGGGGCTTGGCAGGCCCTGATCTGCCGACCCGCTTCGTCGAGGTATCTCCTGAAGTCTGTGCTGTACGCCGGATTCGGTGAAAAGTAGCAGCTCATGACATAAGTCCCGCTGCTGAGGAGCAGCGAGGCAGTGCCTTTCGATGTCGTACTGTTTTCTAATCTATCGGTGGTGTTTTGCCCCGTCCACCATAGGGCTGCGTCGCCGTCGTCATCGGCGATCCACCCCTCATCCTTTGTCGCATTGTCTTTTGAGATTTTGCGGTTCGCTTCATTTATAATACACAGGTCTATTCCGTTCCTTTTCACTTTTTCTTTCAGCTCATCGTGTGCGGCCCTGCACCTGTTCAAGTTAATTTGTAAGACCTTGATCATCATTGTTCGATGTGGTTGGTTTTTCTCCGGTTCGTTTCATATTCCTTGTCCGTTGGACCAACTGCCATCCTTCCTGGCTGTTCGTGCTGTTGGTTTGTTCGCTCCGTTTCCGTTCCTCTTCACTCGTTTCAGGGTTGGTTGGTTCTGGTTGAGCCTTCGTCCCCCTGTTTGTTCTTTCTTGCCTAGCAAGAGCCGTTTTCGTTTTCAGTGCCGAGAGCAGCTCCCGGTACTTCGGGCAGCCTCTGGAGTAGCCTGAGTGGCCTTTCTCTTGGCAGTTAACGCAGTGGTAGTCCTCCGGTTTCGTTTTGCAGTCTTTGCTTGCATGGCCGTTAAGCCCGCACTGGTAGCATCTCTTCTCCTTCTCTTCTCCGGCTTCGCATGTAGTCGCTCGGTGACCGGCTTTCTGGCATCGGTAGCACCTCGGGACTCCTAGCCACTCTTGGACGTAGCATTGTCTCCAGCCAATTTGGACTCTCCGCATATTGACCAATCGGTCGGCGTCTGCGTGGCTCAGTCTCACCACCACGATTCGAGTGCCTTTGTTGTTCTTTCCGATGCGCTCTGAATTTAGGCGCCCCGGTTCCTTGTATTTGAGGCTCTTATTGAGATCTCGTTCCACTTCCTGTTCGTCCGTTAGCGGGTCTAAGCCCGTGACCAAGACCGCTGCCGGTAGGCGAGGTGTCCTGATCGTTGCTTCGTAGCTTAGGGTACCAGAGATGAACTCCTGTAGCCGTTCCCGACCTCCGTTGCTCTTCTCGGTGATTTGGAGTTGAACCCCTTCCCCTGCTTGGCGGCAGCCCCGGATGTCCACCCCCAGTGCGCGTGGGTCCACTTTCTCTTTGAGGTTCTTTAGTACTTCGGCGAAGGTTTGGCCCTTTGCCCCGATATTCACCATCAGCTGGTTTGGCTTTCGCCTGCCGTCTCTTGTTCGGTCGTCGCCGTTCTTCGAGGCCTTCGTTGAGATTTCAACCGAGCCTCTCGTTTTCAGGAGTGTCCAGCATACCTCAGTGATTTTGCGGAAGCTCGTCACGTCGGATTTCGCCGGTATCCTCATGAGGACCTTGTCGTCCTCTTTGAGTACCTCATCGGCTTCTTCAATGGCTTTCCGTAGTACGCCGTCGATGTCTGCCGCTGTGGCGTCTATCTTCAGGCGTCCGACTATGAGGACCCTCTTGTCTTCCGGCTGTTGCGTGGCTCCTGCCCTAGAGAGGGTCGGCGATACCGCCATGGATGTCGTTGCGACTTCTCCTTCCTCTAATGTGTCGATGTCCTTCAGTGCTGGGAAGAATTGGGCGAGCTGTTTAATCACATTCTCGTCTCTTGGTTCTTTATCTTCAGGGCAGTGTAGCAGTATTCGGCACTTTCTGTTGGCCTCTCGATGGCCTCCGATATTTCGTTAGCCGCCGCTAGTTCCTCGGCTTCCTTGCTTGCCGTGCGATCGTCGCTGTTTCTGCCCGCGTCTCTTTCGCTTTCAATGTTGGCGATGGTGGCCTCCAAGCTGGCGATCTTTGCGTGGGCTCCTTTCAGTTGATCGATGGTTTGCCGTAGTTCATCCGTTTTTTCTTCTCCGAGTTTCTTCAGTTCGGCAGTCCTTGCTTGAGCTTCTTCCAGGTATTCGGTGGTCTTCAGCAATAGTTGCGATTTTTCTTCCTCGAGCTTCTCCATTTCAGCGATTCTTGCGTGGGCTTCCTCGAGCTGCTCGGTGGTTTGCAGCAGCAGGAGTGATTTCGCTTCGAGTTCCTCGTTTGGGTTCTCCTGTTCTTCCTGTGCTTCCTGTTTCTTGCTGTTGCTGTCGATGATGTCTTCTATTATGCTCCTGGCGATGGCGGGTATGTCGGTCTCTAGCCGTCCGATTCCTGTCAGGAGCTGTTGGATGAGATTCTTTATCTCCTTCGCTGTGTTCTTTGCTTCGACCAACTTCATTCGATCGACTTTGTCCTTCACTTCGGTTTTTATCTTTTCCTTGACAAGGATCGCAAGGTTCTGGAGGAGCTTGCGGGTGGTCTCCGGCATCGCCGGCTTTTCTTCTTCAGTCTCGGGGGTGTTTTCCCGGTGCCTTTTGGGTGGTCTTGACGCGCTCTTGGCTTGCGCCGCCTTCCACTCCTTGGTCTTTACTCTCAGGTCGAGTCTGGCTGACTGGAGGACCACTCTGGGAGCATTTGTTAGCTCCTCTTGGTGGCTCTCGCCTGATGTGTCTCGGTCCATGACTTCGTCACCTCCGTCAGAGTCATCTGTCGTTGGGCTGTCGACTATCTCCGGGATATTGAGCTTTCTGGGCGATCTTGCCACTGCCCCTCCCTTTGCGAAAGGGTTTTCTTCAGGTATTACCTGGGGTTGGCCGGGACGGCCTGTCGCTGTTGGCAATACAGCGTTTTGTTTTTGTTGTTCTTCTTCCATATTTACTTCTGTTTTGCGTCATCGGGCTCCCCATTGTGTGGCGGTCCGGTTTCGCTCCCTGCTCCCCTCTACGCCGTGGCTCGCGTCCAAGAGACGAAACCCGCAGGCCTAGGCCCACGGACCTCACCGCAGATCCCACGGTGTCCCATGGTCTCCGCGGCGAGGCCCGCGGGCCATCGGGGTCCGCCATATTGAAGCTTTTTGGACCCCGTTTCCCCACTTGGAGCCAATTTGAGCTGCTCTCGAGCCTCAACGAGTCATCCTATCGGTCCCGGATGCGTAACATCAGATTTCTCTGTTTTACGCGTTTCTAGCGTGTTTCAGCACTTTCTGAGGCCTCCTTGCCACTCCAATCCCGGGGTCCGCCATATTGAAGCTTTTTGGACCCCGTTTCCCCACTTGGAGCCAATTTGAGCTGCCCTCGAGCCTCAACGAGTCATCCTATCGGTCCCGGATGCGTAACATCAGATTCCTCTGTTTTACGCGTTCCTAGTGTGTTTCAGCACTTTCTGAGGCCTCATCGCCACTCCAATCCCGGAGTACGCCATATCTAAGCTTTTTGGACCCCGTTTCCCACTTGGAGCCAATTTGAGCTGCCCTCGAGCCTCAACGAGTCATCCGATCGGTCCCGGATGCGTAACATCAGGTTTCTCTGCAAATTTTACGAGCTCCCAGTGGATTTCAGCACTTTCTGAGGCCTCCTTGCCACTCCAATCCCGGGGTCCGCCATTTTCAAGCTTTTTGGACCCCGTTCCCCCCACTTGGAGCCAATTTGGGCTGCCTTCGAGACTCAACGAGTCATCCTATCGGTCCCGGATGCGTAACATCAGATTCCTCTGTTTTACGCGTTCCTAGTGTGTTTCAGCACTTTCTGAGGCCTCCTCGCCACTCCAATCCCGGAGTACGCCATATTTAGGCTTTTTGGACCCCGCTTCCCACTTGGAGCCAATTTGAGCTGCCCTCGAGCCTCAACGAGTCATCCTATCGGTCCCGGATGCGTAACATCAGATTCCTCTGTTTGACGCGTTCCTAGTGTGTTTCAGCACTTTCTGAGGCCTCCTCGCCACTCCAATCCCGGAGTACGCCATATTTAAGCTTTTTGGACCGCGTTTCCCACTTAGAGCCAATTTGAGCTGCCCTCGAGCCTCAACGAGTCATCCTATCGGTCCCGGATGCGTAACATCAGGTTTCTCTGCAAAATTTACGAGCTCCCAGTGGATTTCAGCACTTTCTGAGGCCTCCTTGCCGCTCCAATCCCGGGGTCCGCCATTTTCAAGCTTTTTGGACCCCGTTCCCCCACTTGGAGCCAATTTGGGCTGCCCTCGAGACTCAACGAGTCATCCTATCGGTCCCGGATGCATTACATCAGATTTCTCTGTTTTACGCGTTCCTAGTGTGTTTCAGCGGTTTCTGAGGCCTCCTTGCCACTCCAATCCCGGGGTCCGCCATATTTAAGCTTTTTGGTCCCCGTTTCTCCACTTGGAGCCGATTTGAGCTGCCCTCGAGCCTCAACGAATCATCCCATCGGTCCCGAATGCGCAACATCAGATCTCTTTGTTTTACGCGTTCCTAGTGTGTTTCAGCGTTTTCTGAGGCCGCCTTGCCACTCCAATCCCGGGGTCCGCCATATTGAAGCTTTTTGGACCCCGTTTCCCACTTGGAGCCAATTTGAGCTGCCCTCGAGCCTCAACGAGTCATCCTATCGGTCCCGGATGCGTAACATCAGGTTTCTCTGCAAATTTTACGAGCTCCCAGTGGATTTCAGCACTTTCTGAGGCCTCCTTGCCACTCCAATCCCGGGGTCCGCCATTTTCAAGCTTTTTGGACCCCGTTCCCCCACTTGGAGCCAATTTGGGCTGCCCTCGAGACTCAACGAGTCATCCTATCGGTCCCGGATGCGTGACATCAGATTCCTCTATTTTACGCGTTCCTAGTGTGTTTCAGCACTTTCTGAGGCCTCCTCGCCACTCCAATCCCGGAGTACGCCATATTGAAGCTTTTTGGACCCCGTTTCCCACTTAGAGCCAATTTGAGCTGCCCTCGAGCCTCAACGAGTCATCCTATCGGTCCCGGATGCGTAACATCAGGTTTCTCTGCAAATTTTACGAGCTCCCCGTGGATTTCAGCACTTTCTGAGGCCTCCCTGCCACTCCAATCCCGGGGTCCGCCATTTTGAAGCTTTTTGAACCCCGTTCCCCCCACTTGGAACCAATTTGAGCTGCCCTCGAGCCTCAACGAGTCATCCTATCGGTCCCGGATGCGTAACATCAGGTTTCTCTGCAAATTTTACGAGCTCCCAGTGGATTTCAGCACTTTCTGGGGCCTCCTTGCCACTCCAATCCCGGGGTCCGCCATTTTGAAGCTTTTTGGACCCCGTTCCCCCACTTGGAGCCAATTTGAGCTGCCCTCGAGCCTCAACGAGTCATCCTATCGGTCCCGGATGCGTAACATCAGATTCCTCTGTTTTACGCGTTTCTAGTGTGTTTCGGCGTTTTCTGAGGCCTGATTGCCACTCCAATCCCGGGGTCCGCCATCTTTTTTCTTTTGGGCATGTGGGACTTTCCACATGCTAGTTTATTATCCGGAACCAAAAAGATTACATCAGATAGTATTTCTCTATTTACATTGTGCGTCTGGCTCTCTCGAGCCGTCCTTTCTCGTTGAAGATTGCGTCCACGGTCCTCGTTATTTGGTCCCACTGTTCCTGTGATTCCATCATTTTCTCCACTAGCATAGGGATATCCGTTGCCGGGAGTCTCCCTCGCTGTTCCTTGAACGCCGGACAGTGGATTATTGTGTGCTCCACATCGTCCTTGGTTTCCTGAGTGCAGTTTATGCAGATGTCGTCCGCCGCGAGTTTGAATCGCAGCAGGTATTCGCCGAAAGCCCCGTGGCCCGTCAACATTTGGGCTGTGTAGTAGGTTAGTTCTCCGAACCCCCTACCGCACCACTGTTTGACGTCGGGGATGCATCTCCTTGTCCATGACCCTTTTGGGCTGTCCTCCCATCTTCGCTGCCACTTCCTCATCGTGTCCTCCCTGATGTCTTCTTCGGTTTGTTCTTCCTCTTCCCCGATTGCTTCATCTCCGGTTCGTCTTTTGTAGACCAAGGCCCTCTCTTCGGCCAGGAGCGACCAAGGTATGGTCTGGGCCAGCACGAAGATCGCTTCCGTTGAAACGGTACGATAGCATCGTGTGATCCTTATTCCCATTACTCTCTGCGCTGTGTCAAGTGCTGTTCTGTTGGTCGTTCTGGCCAGGGCCCACGGGGCCCATACTGGCGCCCCGTATAAGGCGATGGATTCGGCGACCGTTGCCAAGACTCTTCTTTGTGCCTCTGTTGCGCCGTGCGTTCTTGGGAGTATTCGCGATATCTCCGCCGCCGCCTTTGTTGCTTTCTCCGTTGCAATCTTCACGTGTTGGATGCAGGCGAACCTTTTTTGTACCTGGAAGCCGAGGTACTTTGTCGTCCTCCCTATTTGGATGTCATGGCCCTCGACTCTTAGCCGTGGTTGGCGGTCTTTCCTCTCTAGCAGCATGACTGCTTCCGTTTTGGTTGGCTCGAGGGCCAGCTCGTTATCCCTCATCCACTCCGATATGTTTTTGAGAATTTGGTATTCCCGCAGTCTCTTCCATGCGCTCGCTTTACTTCACAGTGTCGCCCTCTCTCACTAACCCTTTCTGCACACTTTATAAATCCAACCCTTTACGTAATAAAGCACTTGGTGCAAGTACTCTTTGCCGTACAGTTATCATCATTTTGTCCAGAACTTTCCAACACGTAACATCAGATTTCTTTGTTTTACGCGTTCCTAGTGTGTTTTAGCGTTTCCTGAGGCCTCCTTGCCACTCCAGTCCCGGGATCCGCCATATTGAAGCTTCTTGGACCCCCGCTTTCCAACTTGGGGCTCATTGAAGCGGCCCCGGAGCCTCAACGAGTCATCTCATCGGTCTCGGATGCGTTTTATTCGATTCTTCTTCAAGTTTTACGTGTTCATAGTGAATTACAGCGTTTTGAGGCCTCTTTGCCATTCCAATCCCGGGGTCCGCCATTTTGAAGCTTCTTGGTGATGAGAATCCCACCATCGCAGGCTCGTAGTGCAGAACAAGTGTAGATGAGTGATATTTCGGACTAGGAGACGCTCTACCAGAAAAACCCATCACTTTGTTATTCAAGACTAGAAGAGTTATTTGGCATGTAACCAACAGAGCATCGAACCAAACTCGTTTTCTAACAGAGCGTTGACCCAAACTCGTTACAATGTTTCTCTTTCATGGTTAGTTATTACCAGAATTCAAATCACGATCAGAGCTAGCGTTGCCGAGAAGACGAGTATATAAGGCGAGTCGCCTCTTCAATAAAACTTGCTGCTGAACTAGTGACACACCGTCACTATGCCAAGTCAGTCATCCAGCGTGTCGTTCTTCCCAGTGGTTCCCTAGTCTACCACGATTCTATTCCAGTGATTGTGCTCCGGTCTTCGAATTTAACTTCCAGAGATTCTAACACGAGAGCTGAGCTAGTGGAGGCCTCATTTATTAGCAAACGTTATCAGCACGACGACCTCTAAAGCCTCCGTGCTTCTGGAATCTCAGTAAGACCAGTCCTGGAAAGGAATCCGTGAAGCCCACTGCAAGGCATTCAGGAATGCCCAACGATCAGCAAAGCGCTCCGGCCGGGAGCGCGCGACGCTGGCTCAACAGAGCCGCCATACACAAGCGTCGTGGTGCCAGAAGAAGATAGAAGGATTCAACGAGCTAGGACAGCGATCCACAATCCACAAGCTGGGTTGCTCGTGTGAGTAACTGTGAGAAACGTGAAAATCGCAATGTGATTCACTCAACAACGAGCCGGAGTCAAACGAGAAGAGGAGGCGACAACGATCTCGACGATCGTTCTGCACTGAATGTTATCTCCAGCATCATTCACCGAAAATCGGTTCATGTCTCTGTTCTTTGTGGATAGCCGATGACTCCCGCCACGATACAGGTCGAGTCAAGTCTTCTACTAAGAACTCAGATAACCGACGACTCCCGCTATCTAACGATACAGGTCGAGTCAAGTCTTCTATGAGAACCAGGATGGCCGACGACTCCCGCAATCTAACGATACAGGTCGAGTCAAGGTTTTACTGATTCTCAGACGTGTGTACGGTGAAACCCCTTCAGTCTGGATGCTTGTCAACCGACGTGTTCTACGTCCCGACCGGACTGAAGTCAACATTCGAGTGCCCGTCAACCGCCGTGTACCCTCATCTGAGTTGACGTCGAAGTAATACTCCGAGCCTCCAAGTTTGACTATGCTCTCGCCTCATGTTGTGTTCTCCTGTGTCCAGTTGAGAACAAGCGAGGAGCGAACCCCAGATGAAGTCGTGTGATTCGCTTGTTTATCATCTTTAGTGAGACAGCTCGCCATCGGTGGTGCTTACAGGATGACAGCGGTCACAAGGACCGTAGTGAAAAAGTGAAGACGACACAGCAGTAGATACCACGAAGCTCGAGGCACCGAAGTCCAGGGAAAGTGAAATCTCCGACTCGAGGAAGGAGAAAGGACGTGTAGCAGTTAACTGTGGAAGAAGGCGCCTGTGAAGCTGTAAAGCCGTGGTCAATGTTTAGTGAGGTTTCCGCAAGCAAAGCGGAAGAGCCTTTCGGAGGAGGGAACTCCGATAAAGTCAAGTTACGGTGTTCTGGTATTCGTGGATGAAATCCGTTTACCATGTACTAAACGACCAATGAATCTTCGACACCCTGTGCTCTCAACAGACGCGCGCAAAGTCCAAAGTAAGCAGTCATACTAGTTTCTGAGCATTACTAGTTTTCAACGCTGAACAGACTGTCTGTTGAGATGGCTCAATCGAAGATTTGACTCCGGAACGTGCTTTACGACAGCTTGGAACGAACACCGTGTCGTTTGTCCCGATACTGAAACACCGAGAATCGGGTAATGCCAAACGAAATGCTACGTCCGCCGGTCAAGTGAAAGTCTTTGCCAAATCTACGTTCTCCAGGTAGATTCAGAATAAACCCTGCAGGTCAATTCTTTGTTGTGAGCAAGACTTGAGCCCTAGGAGTTTCCGCAGACTCCCAGCACGTGCCAGTTTCGATAGGGCTGATTGGACCGAAGAGAATGGAAGAACAGCGTTGAGAGAGAACCCGCTGTCCTGAAGACCGTACCGCTCTGAAAGATTGCAGATAATTCTTCTCAGAGTTGATTTCAGCTGACAAGTGCTGAAAGATACTCATGCACCGATCCTCCGTGCGAGAAGCATTTCCCTTGTGCCAGATCGATTATCATATTGACTGAATCCGCGTTTGATAACGAGACTAAGGCAAAAGAAGGATCCGGAGCAAGCAACGAGACATTACCGAAGCTCCACAGCGGATCGCCGAAGGACGGAACCCCTGGCCACTGTATATGTGACATTTCCGCTTGCAATCGAGGTACTGTGTCAAACAATGGAGATGATATGTGAAGAGAACCGAGTGTATCTTCGAGATGATCAAGGACCAGGTCATAGCGCAGTCAGCAGAACCCATGCGCTCAAGAAGAAAAGATGATCCTCGGAAGAAGCTTCATCATGTGAACGGATCGAAAGATCGTTACAAGAAGAGTGAGCAACACCGCGTGCCAGTGCGAGAATAGTCAACCGCTGAAATCAACCAGAAAATGGAAGCAGCGCTCAACGGACCAGTACCTGGGACATCTGACGTCACCTCCAGAAAACGTCATCATCACCTACAAGCAGCAGCGACATCCCCGAGAGGATGAAGGAGCGAGCCCTCTCAACTCTGCCTTGACTACATGGAAACTCGAGAGGAGTTTCATCAAGTTGGTACTAAGTAGATCGTGTTAGATGTAGTCTCACGATCGGTTGTCATGAAGAAAGCTCAGGTAGTTCAACCTTGATTTGTTTCTGCTGAGGAATCGATGAATGCTAAATCCACGACTCACTTCAGAAATTAGAAATCCTTGAACAAGTCTTCAGAAGACATGAGCTCCAGCACTACTCAAAAGTAGAGTCAGACGCGCCTCTCCTCCTGCCACGGCCGAGCAACCTCATTTGGTGAGGATACAGAGCAACGTTCAAGAAGAGTTACCATCACTCTCATCAGCAGTCTGCTGTTGAGATTCTAGTTTCGAGATAATGAGTGCATTTCGCACCCCGAGTGGATTCAGAATTAAGTTCTTCAAGAGCCCACAAAGACTCCAGGCCATTTTGTTTGTTCTTCAAGGCTAGCAGAAAGTTTCCTCACCCAGCAAGTTCTTCATGATATAGCCAGATCGTATTGGGAGCAATTTCTTAAGGCAGTGATTAGACACGACACATAGTCATCGTGTACGCCCGTCTAAATATGAGATGATATCTCGTAGTGTTGCATGAACGAGCAATCCAATGATTGCCGGCAGTAGGGATGTGAGATGGTCCAAGAAGGACCCAGAAGAAGATGTCACCGAAGAATCACCAACTGACGTCGCGAAACAAACGCCAGCTGACGTCAGCCAACCCGCCGTACAACTACAACCATCAGGGGTCGGCGAGGGTGAAGAAGAAGTGGTGCTCTTGATACTCTTCAATAAGAATTCTGCTTCGTAGGTCCGTTGCACAGGTGATATGTGTCAAGGAGCTGATAGTGTCGATGGTCCATGCCAATATACAACCCGAGTATTGAAATGGCCGACCAATCGAAATGATGCCTGGAAGTCATTTGTATGACTAAAGTTCAGAGAATCCGTTTGTGGGCTCCGAAGCAGCTGCACATTCGTTCGGAATTTTTTCAGTACACCTTTCCGCCAATTCAGGTCAAGGTGGCCACCTCCCGAAGTGATGATCGACCTCAGCGATTGAGTTACAGAGAACTCTCGTGGCGAAGTTAGGGTTGCAGCCATGATCCAGCCTCGTCTTAGGCATGTGTCCGTCTTTCTTGTTCAGTTCCCGTTTGTCTTTTGGGACAATCTGCAAGATGTACGACGGACTTCAACGATGGAAGCTCTTGGTTAATTGAAACCGAGCTCTCGTTTGAAAACAGCCCTCGCGAAAGGGCCGCGGCGATCGTGCCGCGTGTGTGATCGGATCTGATGACAGATAGTTCAGTACGAGTTGAACTGATCAGAGCCAGGAGCATCGTACCCATGTTATCCAGCATTGAAAGCTGGGGTACAAGTCCTCGGTCTCGGTCCTTCATAATAGGCCACAGCTCCGTTGGATCCCTCCGATCACTGCTTTATCGCTAGCTGAGAGAGTTGTTCCTAACGAATCATCCAGTTAGACTCGGCTAGCGGTGAAAATGGACAGTAAGGAGTGTTAGTCAAGTTGGTTCCCCGCAAATGAGTTTCTCGTTGAGAAGCATCAGCTCAAGGGTCGAACACCTTCCTCCTTAAATGACATCTCAATCAAATCGCTTCTGACGGCGATCTCCCTCTTGGGATTGATTTCGAAAGCCGAGAGAGTGAGTCTTTTAAGAATTTGCCCGAATTATTAACGGAGGCAACATTCACTTGTTTTTGAGATAGAATAATGTCCAAGAAATCCCAGATGTGAATGGAGCTGCTCCACGGTAAATAAGAAGCAGTGCTGCGCCATCGAGGTATGCAGAGGGGAGTTCATGATGAACTAGAACCGAGCCCAACAACTGTTTAAACAGCTGCCAGGAGGAATTCGGACTGCAAACCGCCAATCGATGCGGAGCAGACGTCCAAGCATTCCCGCCAAGTTCATAGGCAGCTCTCGTCATCGATGCCGTACGTTCAATCGATTTCTCTGTGAAGACTGAACCTCTACGCTCTATGCGTTCTTAAGGAGGTACATTCACAGTACTTCGCATCGAGTAACAGTGTGTTGATTGGGTTATCGAATTGATATCGCTTCCAACAACTCCCACCGAGGATAAAACTCTCTGGGCTTTTCTAGATGTGGGTGACGAAATATCTCCGGCGCAATAAGTACGCTTCCAATTGTGTTCTCGAGTTAACCTGGAAGGCGTCCGTCCGTGAAGATTACGTCCCAACCAATGCTCCAAACTGCGTGGAATGCTACTGCGTGGATTTAAAATTGAGATTGCTACCCAGGACTCCAAAGTCAGTACGTCATCCGATGCCAGCTATGACCGTAGAAGAAAGAAGAAGATCGGGCGAAGTTTTTCACACTCGAGTCAGCATAAAACAGAATTCTAAGATGATCACCGCACCCAAGATGGAGCAATAGGCTCTCAGGAGCAGTCCGGTAGGACAAGTCAGCGTTGCGTCCTTGTTTGGACGGTCATGAAAAATCTTGATGGGCCTGGGGTGATGTAAATTGATAGTTTTGTGATCATTATGCTGAATTCTATCTCGCCATCCCAGCTCACGGTCTCCTGGCGTTTTCGTTCCGGATGAACTGAGAAGATGCGTCTGAACTTTAGAAGCTATATCTGATTGTGAGTTCTTGATTGATCAGCATTTTTGTAGCCGCAGTTGTCGATGATGACGACTCATGAGTTCATTTCCCCCCGGTGCAGTTTCTAGCACCAAATGAGTCAGTCGTATCATCGTAAATGATTCCACTTCAATTCTGGCTGCCCCATGTTCCTAGGCAAGCCATAGTCTATCTGCTCAG
This sequence comes from Neoseiulus californicus, assembly GCA_028455905.1. Classification (NCBI taxonomy): domain Eukaryota; kingdom Metazoa; phylum Arthropoda; class Arachnida; order Mesostigmata; family Phytoseiidae; genus Neoseiulus; species Neoseiulus californicus. Next base: position 141,938 of record JAMQGS010000019.1, read on the forward strand.
GTAGAGACGTTGTGAGTAACTGACGTTCAGAGTCAGAATAAAACTCGAAGCCAATATCGCATTCGGAAATCTGGATCCGATTGCGTTTTAAAGAGTTGCCATGTGCAGAATCCAAACCTGCGAAAAATACCGGGCAACCGAACGTCATAAAGCAGAGACTGAGCAATGAAGTGGGAAATGTTAGGCACTCCCCTGAATTTGAGAATTGACAGATTTCTGACTCAGGAGGAGTATGTGCTTTTTGAATGTGGGTGTCTCTCGGAACTGTGACTCACTGAAGCCAAACAAGTAACATCGCGACACAGGGTTGCGATTATATCATCTCAGTTGAGCAGAGCTATCTGAAGTAAAGTTTGACCTCTTTGACAGCTCACACGGAGTGCACGCCGTTGGCTGTGGGTTGAGACTTCAGATCGAAATACGCTCCTGATTTACTTGTTCACGAAATTCGTGGCTTTTGCGTTGTGAGCTAGAATAACAAGATCCGAAACCGGATTCGAAATGACTGAGGCAGCAATTCCTTTTGACAGTCAAGCCAAAGGAGCTTGCGGAACCGCGCAGCCTACAGTTAAAACTCGCAGGGTCCTTCAGTTTATCCGAGATTGAGTACGCACCCTGCAGAACCGAAGAAATGATCTTTCTGTCAGCTCCTTCGGAATCTCCCTTTGTACACGGATAGGTAACTCGAGTTACACGTCCCTATCTCGTGTCGCTCCGCAGCTTTTGGAATAGCTTGAGCGGACTAGGCTTATGAGAGTCAGTTGCCCGGATTGCTTCCCCGCAACATTGAACTCGTATCATAACATCAAAGGCTGAGAAAAGATGATTGCTTCATCTTCGGAGTTTCGATTCTTTTCGGTCCATGCAAGAAGGAAATTGCAACGGAAAGACTCAAAGGGGATGGGACGAGTTTGGTTGCCAGCGTGAGGATGAAAAATTCTCCAGGTTTGGTCAGTCTTCCGAAATCCGATTCCATCGTAGAATCAGGATTGCGATTCGTGGCTCGGAATTATATCTTCCTTGAACACTGCGATTGAATTATTATCACTCTGCAGTTATTCCGACCGCTCATACGTCTGGAGCTCTGCCATGACCAGCCCTCGCGTAAACCATGCGTATTATGCCTCTGAGCTCGACTGTGATGATTCGAAAACAGGAACCATTCTGTTCAAGAGATCGAGCAGTTAAAGTCGCACTTCGGAAGGACGAATGACTCGCAGTGAGCCTTGAGTCTGACCAGTGGCAAGAACTCGACTGATCTGATGTATCAGATTCCCAAGCATCAAAGATTCCCCGTTTCTCGTACTCGAGAAATTTCCATTGCGAAAAAGGTTTGTCATTCATGCTCCCACGAAAGATCAGGTGGTTCAAGAGCATGTCATGTCAAACGAGTCTCCGAAGAAAGGAGGAGCAAGAAATATGAAGAGGAGAATGAGAGTCGATTGTCCTAGATACTGACCAATGATTGAAGATGTCAGACAATCGAAAGTCTTTGAAATTCTAACGTCCATGTACCGCCATTGAGAGTGGTTACTTCAAGCTGTTCGGCAGGATGTTCTGAAGCTGAAGAATGAGTTCTGTATCTGTAAACTAGGACATGGAGCTCAATCGAAGATTTGACTCCGGAACGTGCTTTACGACAGCTTGGAACGAACACCGTGTCGTTTGTCCCGATACTGAAACACCGAGAATCGGGTAATGCCAAACGAAATGCTACGTCCGCCGGTCAAGTGAAAGTCTTTGCCAAATCTACGTTCTCCAGGTAGATTCAGAATAAACCCTGCAGGTCAATTCTTTGTTGTGAGCAAGACTTGAGCCCTAGGAGTTTCCGCAGACTCCCAGCACGTGCCAGTTTCGATAGGGCTGATTGGACCGAAGAGAATGGAAGAACAGCGTTGAAAGAGAACCCGCTGTCCTGAAGACCGTACCGCTCTGAAAGATTGCAGATAATTCTTCTCAGAGTTGATTTCAGCTGACAAGTGCTGAAAGATACTCATGCACCGATCCTCCGTGCGAGAAGCATTTCCCTTGTGCCAGATCGATTATCATATTGACTGAATCCGCGTTTGATAACGAGACTAAGGCAAAAGAAGGATCCGGAGCAAGCAACGAGACATTACCGAAGCTCCACAGCGGATCGCCGAAGGACGGAACCCCTGGCCACTGTATATGTGACATTTCCGCTTGCAATCGAGGTACTGTGTCAAACAATGGAGATGATATGTGAAGAGAACCGAGTGTATCTTCGAGATGATCAAGGACCAGGTCATAGCGCAGTCAGCAGAACCCATGCGCTCAAGAAGAAAAGATGATCCTCGGAAGAAGCTTCATCATGTGAACGGATCGAAAGATCGTTACAAGAAGAGTGAGCAACACCGCGTGCCAGTGCGAGAATAGTCAACCGCTGAAATCAACCAGAAAATGGAAGCAGCGCTCAACGGACCAGTACCTGGGACATCTGACGTCACCTCCAGAAAACGTCATCATCACCTACAAGCAGCAGCGACATCCCCGAGAGGATGAAGGAGCGAGCCCTCTCAACTCTGCCTTGACTACATGGAAACTCGAGAGGAGTTTCATCAAGTTGGTACTAAGTAGATCGTGTTAGATGTAGTCTCACGATCGGTTGTCATGAAGAAAGCTCAGGTAGTTCAACCTTGATTTGTTTCTGCTGAGGAATCGATGAATGCTAAATCCACGACTCACTTCAGAAATTAGAAATCCTTGAACAAGTCTTCAGAAGACATGAGCTCCAGCACTACTCAAAAGTAGAGTCAGACGCGCCTCTCCTCCTGCCACGGCCGAGCAACCTCATTTGGTGAGGATACAGAGCAACGTTCAAGAAGAGTTACCATCACTCTCATCAGCAGTCTGCTGTTGAGATTCTAGTTTCGAGATAATGAGTGCATTTCGCACCCCGAGTGGATTCAGAATTAAGTTCTTCAAGAGCCCACAAAGACTCCAGGCCATTTTGTTTGTTCTTCAAGGCTAGCAGAAAGTTTCCTCACCCAGCAAGTTCTTCATGATATAGCCAGATCGTATTGGGAGCAATTTCTTAAGGCAGTGATTAGACACGACACATAGTCATCGTGTACGCCCGTCTAAATATGAGATGATATCTCGTAGTGTTGCATGAACGAGCAATCCAATGATTGCCGGCAGTAGGGATGTGAGATGGTCCAAGAAGGACCCAGAAGAAGATGTCACCGAAGAATCACCAACTGACGTCGCGAAACAAACGCCAGCTGACGTCAGCCAACCCGCCGTACAACTACAACCATCAGGGGTCGGCGAGGGTGAAGAAGAAGTGGTGCTCTTGATACTCTTCAATAAGAATTCTGCTTCGTAGGTCCGTTGCACAGGTGATATGTGTCAAGGAGCTGATAGTGTCGATGGTCCATGCCAATATACAACCCGAGTATTGAAATGGCCGACCAATCGAAATGATGCCTGGAAGTCATTTGTATGACTAAAGTTCAGAGAATCCGTTTGTGGGCTCCGAAGCAGCTGCACATTCGTTCGGAATTTTTTCAGTACACCTTTCCGCCAATTCAGGTCAAGGTGGCCACCTCCCGAAGTGATGATCGACCTCAGCGATTGAGTTACAGAGAACTCTCGTGGCGAAGTTAGGGTTGCAGCCATGATCCAGCCTCGTCTTAGGCATGTGTCCGTCTTTCTTGTTCAGTTCCCGTTTGTCTTTTGGGACAATCTGCAAGATGTACGACGGACTTCAACGATGGAAGCTCTTGGTTAATTGAAACCGAGCTCTCGTTTGAAAACAGCCCTCGCGAAAGGGCCGCGGCGATCGTGCCGCGTGTGTGATCGGATCTGATGACAGATAGTTCAGTACGAGTTGAACTGATCAGAGCCAGGAGCATCGTACCCATGTTATCCAGCATTGAAAGCTGGGGTACAAGTCCTCGGTCTCGGTCCTTCATAATAGGCCACAGCTCCGTTGGATCCCTCCGATCACTGCTTTATCGCTAGCTGAGAGAGTTGTTCCTAACGAATCATCCAGTTAGACTCGGCTAGCGGTGAAAATGGACAGTAAGGAGTGTTAGTCAAGTTGGTTCCCCGCAAATGAGTTTCTCGTTGAGAAGCATCAGCTCAAGGGTCGAACACCTTCCTCCTTAAATGACATCTCAATCAAATCGCTTCTGACGGCGATCTCCCTCTTGGGATTGATTTCGAAAGCCGAGAGAGTGAGTCTTTTAAGAATTTGCCCGAATTATTAACGGAGGCAACATTCACTTGTTTTTGAGATAGAATAATGTCCAAGAAATCCCAGATGTGAATGGAGCTGCTCCACGGTAAATAAGAAGCAGTGCTGCGCCATCGAGGTATGCAGAGGGGAGTTCATGATGAACTAGAACCGAGCCCAACAACTGTTTAAACAGCTGCCAGGAGGAATTCGGACTGCAAACCGCCAATCGATGCGGAGCAGACGTCCAAGCATTCCCGCCAAGTTCATAGGCAGCTCTCGTCATCGATGCCGTACGTTCAATCGATTTCTCTGTGAAGACTGAACCTCTACGCTCTATGCGTTCTTAAGGAGGTACATTCACAGTACTTCGCATCGAGTAACAGTGTGTTGATTGGGTTATCGAATTGATATCGCTTCCAACAACTCCCACCGAGGATAAAACTCTCTGGGCTTTTCTAGATGTGGGTGACGAAATATCTCCGGCGCAATAAGTACGCTTCCAATTGTGTTCTCGAGTTAACCTGGAAGGCGTCCGTCCGTGAAGATTACGTCCCAACCAATGCTCCAAACTGCGTGGAATGCTACTGCGTGGATTTAAAATTGAGATTGCTACCCAGGACTCCAAAGTCAGTACGTCATCCGATGCCAGCTATGACCGTAGAAGAAAGAAGAAGATCGGGCGAAGTTTTTCACACTCGAGTCAGCATAAAACAGAATTCTAAGATGATCACCGCACCCAAGATGGAGCAATAGGCTCTCAGGAGCAGTCCGGTAGGACAAGTCAGCGTTGCGTCCTTGTTTGGACGGTCATGAAAAATCTTGATGGGCCTGGGGTGATGTAAATTGATAGTTTTGTGATCATTATGCTGAATTCTATCTCGCCATCCCAGCTCACGGTCTCCTGGCGTTTTCGTTCCGGATGAACTGAGAAGATGCGTCTGAACTTTAGAAGCTATATCTGATTGTGAGTTCTTGATTGATCAGCATTTTTGTAGCCGCAGTTGTCGATGATGACGACTCATGAGTTCATTTCCCCCCGGTGCAGTTTCTAGCACCAAATGAGTCAGTCGTATCATCGTAAATGATTCCACTTCAATTCTGGCTGCCCCATGTTCCTAGGCAAGCCATAGTCTATCTGCTCAGGTAGAGACGTTGTGAGTAACTGACGTTCAGAGTCAGAATAAAACTCGAAGCCAATATCGCATTCGGAAATCTGGATCCGATTGCGTTTTAAAGAGTTGCCATGTGCAGAATCCAAACCTGCGAAAAATACCGGGCAACCGAACGTCATAAAGCAGAGACTGAGCAATGAAGTGGGAAATGTTAGGCACTCCCCTGAATTTGAGAATTGACAGATTTCTGACTCAGGAGGAGTATGTGCTTTTTGAATGTGGGTGTCTCTCGGAACTGTGACTCACTGAAGCCAAACAAGTAACATCGCGACACAGGGTTGCGATTATATCATCTCAGTTGAGCAGAGCTATCTGAAGTAAAGTTTGACCTCTTTGACAGCTCACACGGAGTGCACGCCGTTGGCTGTGGGTTGAGACTTCAGATCGAAATACGCTCCTGATTTACTTGTTCACGAAATTCGTGGCTTTTGCGTTGTGAGCTAGAATAACAAGATCCGAAACCGGATTCGAAATGACTGAGGCAGCAATTCCTTTTGACAGTCAAGCCAAAGGAGCTTGCGGAACCGCGCAGCCTACAGTTAAAACTCGCAGGGTCCTTCAGTTTATCCGAGATTGAGTACGCACCCTGCAGAACCGAAGAAATGATCTTTCTGTCAGCTCCTTCGGAATCTCCCTTTGTACACGGATAGGTAACTCGAGTTACACGTCCCTATCTCGTGTCGCTCCGCAGCTTTTGGAATAGCTTGAGCGGACTAGGCTTATGAGAGTCAGTTGCCCGGATTGCTTCCCCGCAACATTGAACTCGTATCATAACATCAAAGGCTGAGAAAAGATGATTGCTTCATCTTCGGAGTTTCGATTCTTTTCGGTCCATGCAAGAAGGAAATTGCAACGGAAAGACTCAAAGGGGATGGGACGAGTTTGGTTGCCAGCGTGAGGATGAAAAATTCTCCAGGTTTGGTCAGTCTTCCGAAATCCGATTCCATCGTAGAATCAGGATTGCGATTCGTGGCTCGGAATTATATCTTCCTTGAACACTGCGATTGAATTATTATCACTCTGCAGTTATTCCGACCGCTCATACGTCTGGAGCTCTGCCATGACCAGCCCTCGCGTAAACCATGCGTATTATGCCTCTGAGCTCGACTGTGATGATTCGAAAACAGGAACCATTCTGTTCAAGAGATCGAGCAGTTAAAGTCGCACTTCGGAAGGACGAATGACTCGCAGTGAGCCTTGAGTCTGACCAGTGGCAAGAACTCGACTGATCTGATGTATCAGATTCCCAAGCATCAAAGATTCCCCGTTTCTCGTACTCGAGAAATTTCCATTGCGAAAAAGGTTTGTCATTCATGCTCCCACGAAAGATCAGGTGGTTCAAGAGCATGTCATGTCAAACGAGTCTCCGAAGAAAGGAGGAGCAAGAAATATGAAGAGGAGAATGAGAGTCGATTGTCCTAGATACTGACCAATGATTGAAGATGTCAGACAATCGAAAGTCTTTGAAATTCTAACGTCCATGTACCGCCATTGAGAGTGGTTACTTCAAGCTGTTCGGCAGGATGTTCTGAAGCTGAAGAATGAGTTCTGTATCTGTAAACTAGGACATGGAGGGAGAAAACCCAAATGCAAACAACATAGGTAAGATACCTCGGTAACTTGAGCAATGTTCCAAGCTCAGGCAGTAGATAAGAATCTAAGTGTATTTTAGTTTGTAGCCTCCATCAACAATCAACGTCCTTTCAGACTACAAGAACATTCATCAGAACGTCAGTAACAGAACGTTATGAAGTGTCATTCCCAATAACTCTTGCTCCCGACAACAGGGATTGATTGTAAACATTGGAGACGTGTTAATGTACAACTTTTCTGCCCGCATTTGAAACCAGAAGAAACAAGAAAGAAAACTTGTTGGGCAGTTCCATCTCCTGTGAAATCTGCACTTCTCCCCTTGTTCTGGTGAGGAGGAGTATGATGAGAATTCCACCATCGCAGGCTCGTAGTGCAGAACGAGTGTAGATGAGTGATATTTCGGACTAGGAGACGCTCTACCAGAAAAACCCATCACTTTGTTATTCAAGACTAGAAGAGTCATTCATCATGTAACCAACAGAGCATCGAACCAAACTCGTTTTCTAACAGAGCGTTGACCCAAACTCGTTACAATGTTTCTCTTTCATGGTTAGTTATTACCAGAATTCAAATCACGATCAGAGCTAGCGTTGCCGAGAAGACGAGTACAGTGAACCCCCGTTTTATGCGGTTTCCGCATCCGCATAAAACGAATTTCACCGCATAAAACGGGGGTCGGCCAGGAAACGCCAGAATTGCTTTCCAGACTTTGTATTGATAATCCGGTAGACTACAGTGAATAATCTCGAGCGATATTCCGAGCTCTGAATGCATTCAGACTTCCTTAGCCCGATTGGGTCTTTCTTGGAGTCGATTGCTAATCTTTCCTGGTCCTGAAAGCACTGTTGGAAGAAGAGTTCTAGAAACGAGTTGCGTATGAGTGGTGGTGAACTGTTTTAGATAATCGAGAGCCGGCGGAAAGGTAATCATTCATTCCACTGACATCTATGTTATGACTACGTAATAATCATCTAGGATTGGCAATTGCCGTCTCGAGAACATCATCCGGAAGGCCCCTGTCAGCCAGAATCTGCAATTTATCTACAATGCTGATAGCACGTCCCTGTCGCTCAACTCTCGTTGCATTCGTAGCTTCTTCGACTCCTGGTCTCTCCGTAGCGCTCATTCCCATTCACTTCAAGCGAAGGTTCGACTTGCACTTCAAGACACACACTCGATGGAGCTCCCAACGCTTCCGCCGGCAGTCGTTGACAACTCCAAGGAACATGGAGATAGGCATCTTCTAATCTCGAACGTACTTATTGTTAGTGCGACCGGGAAGGATGTGTGATCGGATTGCAGTCGCAACCGAGAACGCGACGAATTCACCCAAAGAGGTGCGAAGAGACACCAAGTAGCATTGCCAATCGACTTCAACGAAGTATCGGTTGGGCTGAGAAAGTCTGAATTCATGAAGAGCTCAAAATATCGCTCGAGATTGCTCACTGTAGTCTCCCGGACCATCAACACAAAGTCTGGAAAGGAAGTTTTACGTGTTCATAGTGAATTACAGCGTTTTCTGAGGCCTCTCTGCCATTCCAATCCCGGAGTCCGCCATTTTGAAGCTTCTTGGACCCCGTTTCCCCACTTGGAGCCAATTTGAGCTGCCCTCGAGCCTCAACGAGTCATCCTATCGGTCCCGGATGCGTTTTATTAGATTCTTCTTCAAGTTTTACGTGTTCATAGTGAATTACAGCGTTTTCTGAGGCCTCTCTGCCATTCCAATCCCGGAGTCCGCCATTTTGAAGCTTCTTGGACCCCGTTTTCCCACTTGGCGCCAATTTGAGCTTCTCGTGAGCCTCAACGAGTCATCTTATTGGTCCCGGATGCGTTTGATTAGATTCTTCGCCAAGTTTCACGTTTTCATAGTGAATTACAGCGTTTTCTGAGGCCTCCTTGCCTTTCCGATCCCGGGGTGCGCCATTTTGAAGCTTCTTGGACCCCGTTTCCCCGCTTGGGGCCAATTTTAGCTGCCCTCGAGCCTCAACGAGTCATCCTATCGATCCCGGATGCGTTTTATTAGATTCTTCCTCAAATTTTACGTGTTCACAGTGAATTTCAGCGTTTTCTTGGGCCTTTCCGATCCCGGGGCCCGCCATATTGAAGTTTTTTGGACCATGTTTGAGCTGCCCTCGAGCCTCAACGAGTCATCTTATCCGTCCCGGATGCGTTTTATTAGATTCTCCTTCAAATTTTACGCGTTCCTAGTGAGTTCCTGCGTTTGCTGAGGCCTCCTTGCCACTCCGGTCCCGGTACCCGCCATTTGAAGCTTCTTGGACCCCCGTTTTCCAACTTGGGGCTCGTTTCAGCGGCCCCGGAGCCTCAACGAGTCATCTTATCGATCCCATATGCGTTTTATTGGATTCTTCTTCAAATTTTACGTGTTCACAGGTAATTTCAGCGTTTTCTGGGGCCTCTTTGCCTTTCCAATCCCGAGGCCCGCCCTTTTGAAGCTTTTTGGACCCCGTTTTCCCGCTTGGAGCCAATTTGAGCTGCCCTCGAGCCTCAACGGATCATCCTGTCGGTTCCGGATGCGTAACATCAACTTCTCGGCAAATTTCACGCGCTCCCAGTGGGTTTCAGCACTTTCTGAGGCCTCCTTGCCACTCCAATCCCGGAATCCGCCATATTGAAGCTTTTTGGACCATGTTTCCCCACTTGTAGCCAATTTGAGCTGCCTTCGAGTCTCAACGAGTCATCCTCTCGGTCCCGGATGCGTCTTATTGGATTCTCCTTCAAATTTCACGCTTTCATAGTGGGTTCCTGCGTTTTCTGAGGCTTCCTTGCCACTCCGGTCCCGGGATCCGCCATATTGAAGCTTTTTGGACTCCGTTCGCCCACTTGGAACCCGCAGAAAATTACCCTCAGAAAATTACCCCCAGAAAATTACCCTCAGAAAATTACACTCAGAAAATTGCCCTCAGAAAATCACCCTCAGAAAATTACCCTCAAAAAATTACCCTCAAAAAATTACCCTCAGAAAATTACCCTCAGAAAATTACCCTCAGAAAATTACCCTCAGAAAATTACCCTCAGAAAATTACCCTCAGAAAATTACCCTCAGAAAATTGCCCTCAGGAAATTACCCTCAAAAAATTACCCTCAAAAAATTACCCTCCGAAAATTATCCTCAGAAAATTACCCTCAGAAAATTACCCTCAGGATATTACCCTCACAATAAGACCCTGTAATAGTCAGAAATACACTAAAAATGAGACACTGGAAATGCACCCCAAGAATTACCCTCAAAGAATTACCCTCAGAAAATTACATTCAGAAAATTACCCTCAGAAAATTACCCTCAGAAAATTACCCTCAGAAAATTACCCTCAGAAAATTACCCTCAGAAAATTACCCTCAGAAAATTACCCTCAGAAAATTACCCTCAGAAAATTACCCTCAGAAAATTACCCTCAGGATATTACCCTCACAATAAGACCCTGTGAATGACGCTTCAAAAATACACTAAAAATGAGACACTGGAAATGCACCCCAAGAATTACCCTCAAAAAATTACCATCAAAATGACACTTTCAAAAAATTGCCCTCAGAATGAGACCCTGGACATGACACCCTAAAAAATTGCCCTCAAAATAAGAGCCTGCAAATGACACTCTAGAAATTACCCCCAAAATAAGACACTGGAAATGACACCCGAATATTACCTTCAAAATAACACCCTCAAAAAATTACCCTCAGAATAACACCCTCAGAATGAGACCCTGGAAATGACACCCCAAAAATTACCCTAAAAAAAATTACCCTCAGAATAACAACCCCGAAATAAGACCCTGGAAATGACACCCCAAACATTACCCTCAAAATAACACCCTCAAAAAATTACCCTCAGAATAACACCCCCGAAATAAGACCCTGGAATTGACAACCCAAAAATTACCCTCAAAATGAGACACTTCAAGTGATACCCCAAAAATTACCCTCAAAAAATTACTCTCAGAAAATTACTCTCAGAAAATTACACTCAGAAAACTACCCTCAGAAAATTACCCTCAGAAAATTACCCTCAGAAAATTACCCTCAGAAAATTACCCTCAGAAAATTACCCTCAGAAAATTACCCTCAGGAAATTGCCCTCAGAAAATAACCCCCAGAGAATTACCCGCAGAAAATGACCCTCAGAAAATGACCCTCAGAAAATGACCCTCAAAAAATTGCCATCGAAATTACACCCTCAGAAAATTGCCATCAAAATAACACCCTCAGAATAAGACCCTGGAAATGACACCCTCAAATTAAGACCCTGGAAATGACACCCTCAAATTAAGACCCTAGAAATGACAGCCAAGATATTACCTTCAAAAAATTACCCTCAAAATAGCACCCTCGGAATAACACCCTCAAAAAATTACGCTAAGAAAATTGCCCTCAGGAAATTACCCTCAGAAAATTACTCTCAGAAAATTACCCTCAGAAAATTACCCTCAGAAAATTACCCTCAGAAAATTACCCTCAGAAAATTACCCTCAGAAAATTACCCTCAGAAAATTACCCTCAGAAAACTACCCTTAGAATAACACCCTCAAAGAATTGCCCTCAGAATAACACCCTCAAAATAAGACCCTGGAAACGACACACTAAGAATAAGACCCTAGAAATGACACCCCAAATATTACCTTCGAAAAATTACCCTCAAAAAAATTACCTTCAAAAAATTACCCTCAAAATAGCACCCTCGAAATAACACACTCCAAAAATTGCCCTCAGAATAACATCCTCAAGATGAGACCCTGGAAATGACACCCCAAAGATCACCCTCAAAATAGCATCCTCGAAAAAACACCCTCTAAAAATTGCCCTCGGGATGTGACCCTCAAAATAAGACCCTGGAGATGGCACCCTGAAAATTACCCTCAAAATAACACCCTCAAAAAATTGCCATCAAAATATCACCACCAAAAATTGCCCTCGGAATAATACCCCCAAAATAAGACCCTGGACATGACACCCTAGAAAATTACCCGCTAAATAAGACCCTGCAAATGACACTCTGAGAATCACCCTCAAAAGAAAGCCACTGGCAATGACAACCCAAAAATTACACTCGAAAAATTACCCTCGAGATAACACCCTCGAAAAATTGCCCTCAGAATAACACCCTCAAAATAAGACCCTGGAAATGACACCCTGAAAATAAGACCCTGGAAATGACACCCTGAAAATAAGACCCTAGAAATGACACCCCAAGTATTACCCTCAGAAAATGACCCTCAGGAAATTACCCTCAAAATATTGCCATCAAAATAACACCCTCAAAAAATTGCCCCAAGAATAACACCCTCAAAAAAATTGACATCGAAATAACACCCCCAAAAAATTGTTTCTGAGAATAACACCCTAAAAAAAATTGTTTCTGAGAATAACACCCTCAAAAAGTTGTTCCTGAGAATAACACCCTCAAAAAATTGTTTCTGAGAATAACACCCTCAAAAAATTGTTTCTGAGAGTAACACCCTCAAAAAATTGTTTCTGAGAATAACACCCTCAAAAAATTGTTTCTGAGAATAACACCCTCAAAATAAGACCCTGGACATGACACCCTGAAAATTACCTTCAAAACAAGACTTTGCAAATGACACCCTCAAATTAAGACCCTGGAAATGACACCCTCAAATTAAGACCCTGGAAATGACACCCTCAAATTAAGACCCTGGAAATGACACCCTCAAATTAAGACCCTGGAAATGACACCCTCAAATTGAGACCCTGGGGAGCGCGCTCAGAAAATAAGCCCCGGAGAATTACCCTCCTGAAATTGCTCTCAAAAAATTACCCTCGGAAAATTTTACTTAAAAAATCACATTCAAGAAATTACACTCAGAAAATTACACTTAGAAAATTACACTCAAAAAATTACACTCAAAAAATTACACTCAAAAAATTACACTCAAAAAATTACACTCAAAAAATTACACTCAAAAAATTACACTCAAAAAATTACACTCAAAAAATTACACTTAAAAAATTACACTCAAAAAATCTCACTCAAAAATTACACTCAAAAAATTACACTCAAAAAAATACACTCAAAAATTTACACTCAAAAATTCACACTCAAAAAATTACACTCAAAAAATTACACTCGAAAAATTACACTCAAAAAATTAGACTCGAAGAATTACACTCAAAAAATTACACTCAAAGAATTACACTCGAAAAATTACACTCGAAAAATTACACTCAAAAAATTACACTCAAAAAATTACACTAAAAAAATACACTCAAAAAATTACACTCAAAAAATCACACTCAAAAATTACACTCAAAAAAATACACTCAAAAAAATACACTCAAAAATTTACACTCAAAAATTCACACTCAAAAAATTACACTCAAAAAATTACACTCGAAAAATTACACTCAAAAAATTAGACTCGAAGAATTGCACTCAAAAAATTACACTCAAAGAATTACACTCGGCAAATTTCACGCGCTCCCAGTGGGTTTCAGCACTTTCTGAGGCCTCCTTGCCACTCCAATCCCGGAATCCGCCATATTGAAGCTTTTTGGACCATGTTTCCCCACTTGTAGCCAATTTGAGCTGCCTTCGAGTCTCAACGAGTCATCCTCTCGGTCCCGGATGCGTCTTATTGGATTCTCCTTCAAATTTCACGCTTTCATAGTGGGTTCCTGCGTTTTCTGAGGCTTCCTTGCCACTCCGGTCCCGGGATCCGCCATATTGAAGCTTTTTGGACTCCGTTCGCCCACTTGGAACCCGCAGAAAATTACCCTCAGAAAATTACCCCCAGAAAATTACCCTCAGAAAATTACACTCAGAAAATTGCCCTCAGAAAATCACCCTCAGAAAATTACCCTCAAAAAATTACCCTCAAAAAATTACCCTCAGAAAATTACCCTCAGAAAATTACCCTCAGAAAATTACCCTCAGAAAATTACCCTCAGAAAATTACCCTCAGAAAATTACCTTCAAAAAATTACCCTCAAAAAATTACCCTCCGAAAATTATCCTCAGAAAATTACCCTCAGAAAATTACCCTCAGGATATTACCCTCACAATAAGACCCTGTAATAGTCAGAAATACACTAAAAATGAGACACTGGAAATGCACCCCAAGAATTACCCTCAAAGAATTACCCTCAGAAAATTACATTCAGAAAATTACCCTCAGAAAATTACGCTCAGAAAATTACCCTCAGGATATTACCCTCACAATAAGACCCTGTGAATGACGCTTCAAAAATACACTAAAAATGAGACACTGGAAATGCACCCCAAGAATTACCCTCAAAAAATTACCATCAAAATGACACTTTCAAAAAATTGCCCTCAGAATGAGACCCTGGACATGACACCCTAAAAAATTGCCCTCAAAATAAGAGCCTGCAAATGACACTCTAGAAATTACCCCCAAAATAAGACACTGGAAATGACACCCGAATATTACCTTCAAAATAACACCCTCAAAAAATTACCCTCAGAATAACACCCTCAGAATGAGACCCTGGAAATGACACCCCAAAAATTACCCTAAAAAAATTACCCTCAGAATAACACCCCCGAAATAAGACCCTGGAAATGACACCCCAAACATTACCCTCAAAATAACACCCTCAAAAAATTACCCTCAGAATAACACCCCCGAAATAAGACCCTGGAATTGACAACCCAAAAATTACCCTCAAAATGAGACACTTCAAGTGATACCCCAAAAATTACCCTCAAAAAATTACTCTCAGAAAATTACTCTCAGAAAATTACACTCAGAAAACTACCCTCAGAAAATTACCCTCAGAAAATTACCCTCAGAAAATTACCCTCAGAAAATTACCCTCAGAAAATTACCCTCAGGAAATTGCCCTCAGAAAATAACCCCCAGAGAATTACCCGCAGAAAATGACCCTCAGAAAATGACCCTCAAAAAATTGCCATCAAAATTACACCCTCAGAAAATTGCCATCAAAATAACACCCTCAGAATAAGACCCTGGAAATGACACCCTCAAATTAAGACCCTGGAAATGACACCCTCAAATTAAGACCCTAGAAATGACAGCCAAGATATTACCTTCAAAAAATTACCCTCAAAATAGCACCCTCGGAATAACACCCTCAAAAAATTACGCTAAGAAAATTGCCCTCAGGAAATTACCCTCAGAAAATTACTCTCAGAAAATTACCCTCAGAAAATTACCCTCAGAAAATTACCCTCAGAAAACTACCCTTAGAATAACACCCTCAAAGAATTGCCCTCAGAATAACACCCTCAAAATAAGACCCTGGAAACGACACACTAAGAATAAGACCCTAGAAATGACACCCCAAATATTACCTTCGAAAAATTACCCTCAAAAAAATTACCTTCAAAAAATTACCCTCAAAATAGCACCCTCGAAAAAACACCCTCTAAAAATTGCCCTCGGGATGTGACCCTCAAAATAAGACCCTGGAGATGGCACCCTGAAAATTTACCTCAAAATAACACCCTCAAAAAATTGCCATCAAAATATCACCACCAAAAATTGCCCTCGGAATAACAGCCCCAAAATAAGACCCTGGACATGACACCCTAGAAAATTACCCGCTAAATAAGACCCTGCAAATGACACTCTGAGAATCACCCTCAAAAGAAAGCCACTGGCAATGACAACCCAAAAATTACACTCGAAAAATTACCCTCGAGATAACACCCTCAAAAAATTGCCCTCAGAATAACACCCTCAAAATAAGACCCTGGAAATGACACCCTGAAAATAAGACCCTGGAAATGACACCCTGAAAATAAGACCCTAGAAATGACACCCCAAGTATTACCCTCAGAAAATGACCCTCAGGAAATTACCCTCAAAATATTGCCATCAAAATAACACCCTCAAAAAATTGCCCCAAGAATAACACCCTCAAAAAATTGACATCGAAATAACACCCCCAAAAAATTGTTCCTGAGAATAACACCCTAAAAAAATTGTTTCTGAGAATAACACCCTCAAAAAGTTGTTCCTGAGAATAACACCCTCAAAAAATTGTTTCTGAGAATAACACCCTCAAAAAATTGTTTCTGAGAGTAACACCCTCAAAAAATTGTTTCTGAGAACAACACCCTCAAAAAATTGTTTCTGAGAATAACACCCTCAAAATAAGACCCTGGACATGACACCCTGAAAATTACCTTCAAAACAAGACTTTGCAAATGACACCCTCAAATTAAGACCCTGGAAATGACACCCTCAAATTAAGACCCTGGAAATGACACCCTCAAATTAAGACCCTGGAAATGACACCCTCAAATTAAGACCCTGGAAATGACACCCTCAAATTAAGACCCTGGAAATGACACCCTCAAATTGAGACCCTGGGGAGCGCGCTCAGAAAATAAGCCCCGGAGAATTACCCTCCAGAAATTGCTCTCAAAAAATTACCCTCGGAAAATTTTACTAAAAAAATCACATTCAAGAAATTACACTCAGAAAATTACACTTAGAAAATTACACTCAAAAAATTACACTCAAAAAATTACACTCAAAAAATTACACTCAAAAAATTACACTCAAAAAATTACACTCAAAAAATTACACTCAAAAAATTACACTTAAAAAATTACACTCAAAAAATCACACTCAAAAATTACACTCAAAAAATTACACTCAAAAAAATACACTCAAAAATTTACACTCAAAAATTCACACTCAAAAAATTACACTCAAAAAATTACACTCGAAAAATTACACTCAAAAAATTAGACTCGAAGAATTACACTCAAAAAATTACACTCAAAGAATTACACTCGAAAAATTACACTCGAAAAATTACACTCAAAAAATTACACTCAAAAAATTACACTCAAAAGATTACACTCAAAAAATTACGCTCAAAAAATTACACTCAAAAAATTACACTCAAAAAATTGCACTCAAAAAATTACACTCAAAAAATTACACTCAAAAAATTACACTCGAAAAATTACACTCAAAAAATTACACTCAAAAAATTACACTAAAAAGATTACACTCAAAAGATTACACTCAAAAGATTACACTCAAAAGATTACACTCGAAAGATTACACTCAAAAGATTACACTCAAAAGATTACACTCAAAAGATTACACTCAAAAGATTACACCCCAAGAATTACACTCAAAAAATTACCATCAAAATGACACTTTCAAAAAATTGCCCTCAGAATGAGACCCTGGACATGACATCCTGAAAAATTGCCCTCAAAATAAGAGCCTGCAAATGACACTCTAGAAATTACCCCCAGAATAAGACACTGGAAATGACACCCGAATATTACCTTCAAAATAACACCCTCAAAAAATTACCCTGGAATTGACAACCCAAAAATTACCCTCAAAATGAGACACTTCAAGTGATACCCCAAAAATTACCCTCAAAATGAGACACTTCAAGTGATACCCCAAAAATTACCCTCAAAAAATTACTCTCAGAAAATTACTCTCAGAAAATTACTCGCAGAAAATTACTCGCAGAAAATTACTCGCAGAAAATTACTCTCAGAAAATTACTCTCAGAAAGTTACACTCAGAAAACTACCCTCAGGAAATTACCCTCAGAAAATTACCCTCAGAAAATTACCCTCAGGAAATTGCCCTCAGAAAATAACCCCCAGAGAATTACCCGCAGAAAATGACCCTCAGAAAATGACCCTCAAAAAATTGCCATCAAAATTACACCCTCAGAAAATTGCCATCAAAATAACACCCTCAGAATAAGACCCTGGAAATGACACCCTCAAATTAAGACCCTGGAAATGACACCCTCAAATTAAGACCCTAGAAATGACACCCCAGATATTACCTTCAAAAAATTACCCTCAAAATAGCACCCTCGGAATAACACCCTCAAAAAATTACGCTAAGAAAATTGCCCTCAGAAAATTACCCTCAGAAAATTACTTTCAGAAAATTACCCTCAGAAAATTACCCTCTGAAAATTACCCTCAGAAAATTACCCTCAGAAAATTACCCTCAGAAAATTACCCTCAGAAAATTACCCTCAGAAAATTACCCTCAGAAAATTACCCTCAGAAAATTACCCTCAGAAAATTACCCTCAGGATATTACCCTCACAATAAGACCCTGTAAATGACGCTTCATAAATACACTAAAAATGAGACACTGGAAATGACACCCCACAAATTACCCTCAAAAAATTACCCTCAGAATAACACCCCCAAAATAAGACCCTGGAAATAACACCCCAAAAATTACCCTCAAAATGACACCCTTAAGAAATTACCCTCAGAATAACACCCTCGAAATGAGACCCTGGAATTGACACCCCAAAAATTACCCTCAAAATAAGACACTTCAAGTGATACCCCAAAAATTACCCTCAGAAAATTACACTCAGAAAACTACCCTCAGAAAATTACCCTCTGAAAATTACCCTCAGGAAATTGCCCTCAGAAAATAACCCCCAGAGAATTACCCGCAGGAAATGACCCTCAGAAAATGACCCTCAAAAAATTGCCATCAAAATTACACCCTCAGAAAATTGCCATCAAAATAACACCCTCAGAATAAGACCCTGGAAATGACACCCTCGAATCAAGACCCTGGAAATGACACCCTCAAATTAAGACCCTAGAAATGACAACCCAGATATTACCTTCAAAAAATTACCCTCAGAATAGCACCCTCGGAATAACACCCTCAAAAAATTACGCTCAGAAAATTGCCCTCAGAAAATTACCCTCAGAAAATTACTCTCAGAAAATTACCCTCAGAAAATTACCCTCAGAAAGCTACCCTCAGAATAACACCCTCAAAGAATTGCCCTCAGAATAACACCCTCAAAATAAGACCCTGGAAATGACACACTAAGAATAAGACCCTAGAAATGACACCCCAAATATTACCTTGGAAAAATTACCCTCAAAAAAATTACCTTCAAAAAATTACCCTCAAAATAGCACCCTCAAAATAGCACCCTCGAAATAACACACTCCAAAAATTGCCCTCAGAATAACATCCTCAAGATGAGACCCTGGAAATGACACCCCAAAGATCACCCTCAAAATAGCATCCTCGAAATAACACCCTCGAAAAATTGCCCTCGGGATATGACCCTCAAAATGAGACCCTGGAGATGGCACCCTGAAAATTACCCTCAAAATAACACCCTAAAAAAATTGCCATCAAAATATCACCACCAAAAATTGCCCTCGGAATAACACCCCCAAAATAAGACCCTGGACATGACACTCTAGAAAATTACCCGCTAAATAAGACCCTGCAAATGACACTCTGAGAATCACCCTCAAAAGGAAGCCACTGGAAATGACAACCCAAAAATTACACTCGAAAAATTACCCTCAAGATAACACCCTCAAAAAAATGCCCTCAGAATAACACCCTCAAAATAAGACCCTGGAAATGACTCCCTCAAAATAAGACCCTAGAAATGACACCCCAAGTATTACCCTCAGAAAATGACCCTCAGGAAATTACCCTCAAAATATTGCCATCAAAATAACACCCTCAAAAAATTGCCCCAAGAATAACACCCTCAAAAAATTGACATCAAAATAACACCCCCAAAAAATTGTTTCTGAGAATAACACCCTCAAAAAATTGTTTCTGAGAATAACACACTCCAAAAATTGCCCTCAGAATAACATCCTCAAGATGAGACCCTGGAAATGACACCCCAAAGATCACCCTCAAAATAGCATCCTCGAAAAAACACCCTCTAAAAATTGCCCTCGGGATGTGACCCTCAAAATAAGACCCTGGAGATGGCACCCTGAAAATTACCCTCAAAATAACACCCTCAAAAAATTGCCATCAAAATATCACCACCAAAAATTGCCCTCGGAATAACAGCCCCAAAATAAGACCCTGGACATGACACCCTAGAAAATTACCCGCTAAATACGACCCTGCAAATGACACTCTGAGAATCACCCTCAAAAGAAAGCCACTGGCAATGACAACCCAAAAATTACACTCGAAAAATTACCCTCGAGATAACACCCTCAAAAAATTGCCCTCAGAATAACACCCTCAAAATAAGACCCTGGAAATGACACCCTGAAAATAAGACCCTGGTAATGACACCCTGAAAATAAGACCCTAGAAATGACACCCCAAGTATTACCCTCAGAAAATGACCCTCAGGAAATTACCCTCAAAATATTGCCATCAAAATAACACCCTCAAAAAATTGCCCCAAGAATAACACCCTCAAAAAATTGACATCGAAATAACACCCCCAAAAAATTGTTCCTGAGAATAACACCCTAAAAAAAATTGTTTCTGAGAATAACACCCTCAAAAAGTTGTTCCTGAGAATAACACCCTCAAAAAATTGTTTCTGAGAATAACACCCTCAAAAAATTGTTTCTGAGAGTAACACCCTCAAAAAATTGTTTCTGAGAATAACACCCTCAAAAAATTGTTTCTGAGAATAACACCCTCAAAATAAGACCCTGGACATGACACCCTGAAAATTACCTTCAAAACAAGACTTTGCAAATGACACCCTCAAATTAAGACCCTGGAAATGACACCCTCAAATTAAGACCCTGGAAATGACACCCTCAAATTAAGACCCTGGAAATGACACCCTCAAATTAAGACCCTGGAAATGACACCCTCAAATTGAGACCCTGGGGAGCGCGCTCAGAAAATAAGCCCCGGAGAATTACCCTCCAGAAATTGCTCTCAAAAAATTACCCTCGGAAAATTTTACTAAAAAAATCACATTCAAGAAATTACACTCAGAAAATTACACTTAGAAAATTACACTCAAAAAATTACACTCAAAAAATTACACTCAAAAAATTACACTCAAAAAATTACACTCAAAAAATTACACTCAAAAAATTACACTTAAAAAATTACACTCAAAAAATCACACTCAAAAATTACACTCAAAAAATTACACTCAAAAAAATACACTCAAAAATTTACACTCAAAAATTCACACTCAAAAAATTACACTCAAAAAATTACACTCGAAAAATTACACTCAAAAAATTAGACTCGAAGAATTACACTCAAAAAATTACACTCAAAGAATTACACTCGAAAAATTACACTCGAAAAATTACACTCAAAAAATTACACTCAAAAAATTACACTCAAAAGATTACACTCAAAAAATTACACTCAAAAAATTAGACTCGAAGAATTACACTCAAAAAATTACACTCAAAGAATTACACTCGAAAAATTACACTCGAAAAATTACACTCGAAAAATTACACTCAAAAAATTACACTCAAAGAATTACACTCGAAAAATTACACTCGAAAAATTACACTCAAAAAATTACACTCAAAAAATTACACTCAAAAGATTACACTCAAAAAATTACGCTCAAAAAATTACACTCAAAAAATTACACTCAAAAAATTGCACTCAAAAAATTACACTCAAAAAATTACACTCAAAAAATTACACTCAAAAAATTACACTCGAAAAATTACACTCAAAAAATTACACTCAAAAAATTACACTAAAAAGATTACACTCAAAAGATTACACTCAAAAGATTACACTCAAAAGATTACACTCAAAAGATTACACTCAAAAGATTACACTCAAAAGATTACACTCAAAAGATTACACCCCAAGAATTACACTCAAAAAATTACCATCAAAATGACACTTTCAAAAAATTGCCCTCAGAATGAGACCCTGGACATGACATCCTGAAAAATTGCCCTCAAAATAAGAGCCTGCAAATGACACTCTAGAAATTACCCCCAGAATAAGACACTGGAAATGACACCCGAATATTACCTTCAAAATAACACCCTCAAAAAATTACCCTGGAATTGACAACCCAAAAATTACCCTCAAAATGAGACACTTCAAGTGATACCCCAAAAATTACCCTCAAAAAATTACTCTCAGAAAATTACTCTCAGAAAATTACTCTCAGAAAATTACTCTCAGAAAATTACTCTCAGAAAATTACTCGCAGAAAATTACTCGCAGAAAATTACTCTCAGAAAGTTACACTCAGAAAACTACCCTCAGGAAATTACCCTCAGAAAATTACCCTCAGAAAATTACCCTCAGGAAATTGCCCTCAGAAAATAACCCCCAGAGAATTACCCGCAGAAAATGACCCTCAGAAAATGACCCTCAAAAAATTGCCATCAAAATTACACCCTCAGAAAATTGCCATCAAAATAACACCCTCAGAATAAGACCCTGGAAATGACACCCTCAAATTAAGACCCTGGAAATGACACCCTCAAATTAAGACCCTAGAAATGACACCCCAGATATTACCTTCAAAAAATTACCCTCAAAATAGCACCCTCGGAATAACACCCTCAAAAAATTACGCTAAGAAAATTGCCCTCAGAAAATTACCCTCAGAAAATTACTTTCAGAAAATTACCCTCAGAAAATTACCCTCAGAAAATTACCCTCAGAAAATTACCCTCAGAAAATTACCCTCAGAAAATTACCCTCAGAAAATTACCCTCAGAAAATTACCCTCAGAAAATTACCCTCAGAAAATTACCCTCAGAAAATTACCCTCAGAAAATTACCCTCAGAAAATTACCCTCAGAAAATTACCCTCAGAAAATTACCCTCAGAAAATTACCCTCAGAAAATTACCCTCAGAAAATTACCCTCAGAAAATTACCCTCAGAAAATTACCCTCAGGATATTACCCTCACAATAAGACCCTGTAAATGACGCTTCATAAATACACTAAAAATGAGACACTGGAAATGACACCCCACAAATTACCCTCAAAAAATTACCCTCAGAATAACACCCCCAAAACAAGACCCTGGATATAACACCCCAAAAATTACCCTCAAAATGACACCCTTAAGAAATTACCCTCAGAATAACACCCTCGAAATGAGACCCTGGAATTGACACCCCAAAAATTACCCTCAAAATAAGACACTTCAAGTGATACCCCAAAAATTACCCTCAGAAAATTACACTCAGAAAACTACCCTCAGAAAATTACCCTCTGAAAATTACCCTCAGGAAATTGCCCTCAGAAAATAACCCCCAGAGAATTACCCGCAGGAAATGACCCTCAGAAAATGACCCTCAAAAAATTGCCATCAAAATTACACCCTCAGAAAATTGCCATCAAAATAACACCCTCAGAATAAGACCCTGGAAATGACACCCTCGAATCAAGACCCTGGAAATGACACCCTCAAATTAAGACCCTAGAAATGACAACCCAGATATTACCTTCAAAAAATTACCCTCAGAATAGCACCCTCGGAATAACACCCTCAAAAAATTACGCTCAGAAAATTGCCCTCAGAAAATTACCCTCAGAAAATTACTCTCAGAAAATTACCCTCAGAAAATTACCCTCAGAAAGCTACCCTCAGAATAACACCCTCAAAGAATTGCCCTCAGAATAACACCCTCAAAATAAGACCCTGGAAATGACACACTAAGAATAAGACCCTAGAAATGACACCCCAAATATTACCTTGGAAAAATTACCCTCAAAAAAATTACCTTCAAAAAATTACCCTCAAAATAGCACCCTCAAAATAGCACCCTCGAAATAACACACTCCAAAAATTGCCCTCGGAATAACATCCTCAAGATGAGACCCTGGAAATGACACCCCAAAGATCACCCTCAAAATAGCATCCTCGAAATAACACCCTCGAAAAATTGCCCTCGGGATATGACCCTCAAAATGAGACCCTGGAGATGGCACCCTGAAAATTACCCTCAAAATAACACCCTAAAAAAATTGCCATCAAAATATCACCACCAAAAATTGCCCTCGGAATAACACCCCCAAAATAAGACCCTGGACATGACACTCTAGAAAATTACCCGCTAAATAAGACCCTGCAAATGACACTCTGAGAATCACCCTCAAAAGAAAGCCACTGGAAATGACAACCCAAAAATTACACTCGAAAAATTACCCTCAAGATAACACCCTCAAAAAAATGCCCTCAGAATAACACCCTCAAAATAAGACCCTGGAAATGACACCCTCAAAATAAGACCCTAGAAATGACACCCTCAAAATAAGACCCTAGAAATGACACCCCAAGTATTACCCTCAAAAAATTGTTTCTGAGAATAACACCCTCAAAAAATTGTTCCTGAGAATAATACCCTCAAAAAATTGTTTCTGAGAATAACACCCTCAAAAAAATGTTTCTGAGAATAGCACCCTCAAAAAATTGTTTCTGAGAATAACACCCTCAAAAAATTGTTTCTGAGAATAACACCCTCAAAATAAGACCCTGGACATGACACCCTGAAAATTACCTTCAAAACAAGACTTTGCAAATGACACCCTCAAATTAAGACCCTGGGGAGCGCGCTCAGAAAATAACCCCCGGAGAATTACCCTCCAGAAATTGCTCTCAAAAAATTACCCTCGGAAAATTTTACTAAAAAAATCACATTCAAGAAATTACACTCAGAAAATTACACTCAGAAAATTACACTCAGAAAATTACACTCAGAAAATTACACTCAAAAAATTACACTCAAAAAATTACACTCAAAAAATTACACTCAGAAAATTACACTCAAAAAATTACACTTAAAAAATTACACTCAAAAAATTACACTCAAAAATTACACTCAAAAAATTACACTCAAAAAAATTCACTCAAAAATTTACACTCAAATATTCACACTCAAAAAATTACACTCAAAAAATTACACTCAAAAAATTACACTCAAAGAATTACACTCAAAAAATTACACTCAAAGAATTACACTCGAAAAATTACACTCAAAAAATTACACTCGAAAAAATACACCCAAAAAGTTACACTCAAAAAATTACACTCAAAAAATTACACTCAAAAAATTACACTCAAAAAATTACACTCAGAAAATTACACTCAAAAAATTACACTCAAAAAATTACACTCAAAAAATTACACTCAAAAAATTACACTCAAAAAATTACACTCAAAAAATTACACTCAAAAAATTACACTCAAAAAATTACACTCAAAATATTACACTCAAAATATTACACTCAAAAAATTACACCCAAAAAATTACACTGGAAAAATTACCCTCGGAAAATTTACCCTCAAGATGACACCCTCAAAAAATTGCCATCAAAATAACACCCTCAAAAAATTGCCCTCAGAATAACACCCTCGAAATAAGACCCTGGAAATGACACCCCAAAAATTACTCTCAAAATAACACCCTCAGAAAATTACCCTCAGAATAACACCCTCGAAATAAGACCCTGGAAATGACACCCCAAAAATTACCCTCAAAATAAGACACTTCAAGTGATACCCCAAAAATTACCCTCAAAAAATTACTCTCAGAAAATTACTCTCAGAGAATTACTCTCAGAGAATTACTCTCAGAAAATTACTCTCAGAAAATTACACTCAGAAAACTACCCTCAGGAAATCACCCTCAGGAAATTGCCCTCAGAAAATAACCCCCAGAGAATTACCCGCAGAAAATGACCCTCAGAAAATGACCCTCAAAAAATTGCCATCAAAATTACACCCTCAGAAAATTGCCATCAAAATAACACCCTCAGAATAAGACCCTGGAAATGACACCCTCAATTTAAGACCCTGGAAATGACACCCTCAAATTAAGACCCTAGAAATGACACCCCAGATATTACCTTCAAAAAATTACCCTCAAAATAGCACCCTCGGAATAACACCCTCAAAAAATTACGCTAAGAAAATTGCCCTCAGAAAATTACCCTCAGAAAATTACTTTCAGAATAGCACCCTCGAAATAAGACCCTGGAAATGACACCCCAAACATTACCCTCAAAATAACACCCTCAAAAAATTACCCTCAGGATAACACCCTCGAGATAAGACCCTGGAATTTACACCCCAAAAATTACCCTCAATATGAGACACTTCAAGTGATACCCCAAAAATTAGCCTCAAAAAATTACTCTCAGAAAATTACTCTCAGAAAATTACTCTCAGAAAATTACTCTCAGAAAATTACACTCAGAAAATTACCCTCTGAAAATTACCCTCAGGAAATTGCCCTCAGAAAATAACCCCCAGAGAATTAACCGCAGGAAATGACCCTCAGAAAATGACCCTCAAAAAATTGCCATCAAAATTACACCCTCAGAAAATTGCCATCAAAATAACACCCTCAGAATGAGACCCTGGAAATGACACCCTCAATTTAAGACCCTGGAAATGACACCCTCAAATTAAGACCCTAGAAATGACACCCCAGATATTACCTTCAAAAAATTACCCTCAAAATAGCACCCTCGGAATAACACCCTCAAAAAATTACGCTCAGAAAATTGCCCTCGGAAAATTAATCTCAGAAAATTACTCTCAGAAAATTACTCTCAGAAAATTACCCTCAGAAAATTACCCTCAGAAAACTACCCTCAGAAAACTACCCTTAGGATAACACCCTCAAAGAATTGCCCTCAGAATAACACCCTCAAAATAAGGCCCTGGAAATGACACACTAAGAATAAGACCCTAGAAATGACACCCCAAATATTACCTTCGAAAAATTACCCTCAGAAAAATTACCTTCAAAAAATTACCCTCAAAAAAATTACCTTCAAAAAATTACCCTCAAAATAGCACCCTCAAAATAGCACCCTCGGAATGACACACTGATGGTATTTGTCCACTAGCTCTGGTCCAGACTGAAACTCACTGAAACAACAACGCCGCGGCGATCACGGCTAAATGAATAGACGTGGTTCACACACACGCGTAACTGCTCCTCGCTCGTCTACGCTTCGTTTATTCTTTATGTACTTGTATGGAAAGGGTTACAAATCCGTATTCTAGTTTAGCATTACTATTCGGTCGTTGTACCCTGTACGACGACCGACGCTTCCTTATCCTAGAATGTGGGTCAGTCGTAAACTGGAATCGTGAGGCAAGATGCGGATACTAACATGCTTATTTTCTATCAATCCTCCCTTATCCAAATCTTTCTCACGATGTGGATTAGTACACTGGTTACTTGGTCAATAAATTTCAAAATCTTTAAATTAAACCATCATTTTTATTGCCAATATACAATTCCCTCCACCTTATCTTCGTCTTCGAACAAGAAATTCTGTTCGTCAATTTTACAGACGAAGTTATCCCTAAATACGTCCCTTATGGGCTCGTATCCGATCTCACATTGATAGAGAGATTGGTTCGCCTCCAATTCTCTCAACACTTTTCTTTCCACCTCGAAGTGGAATTTTCCTCGTGTGACGCAGCACACTCTCCTTCTGTACTCATCTGAGCACAGCCGCCAGAGGCCGGACGCCAGCTCCTGAGTCGCGTATGCTTTGTGAGAGTCCCAAAGCATCTCCTTCAACATCAGGGCGAATCCCTGATGTCCAGCCCTCGGAACGTCGTTCACGAAACGATCCGAATTCAGGATGTTCTCCATTGTGGAGTACACCCCTGACCACAAGATGGGGTACATCTCCTTTACCTCATCTGTTTCGCTTCTTGGCTTGATCATCAGCCACTCCGGTCCTTCGAATGTTCGGTTGAACAGTATTCTCCCGAAGTTCATGTCTTGGTCTTCAGGGCAAGACTCTCTTGTGCACAGGCACGGCAACCGATGATCACGGTAGTCGAAGATGATTCTGTCTTCGTTGATCCATCTTCGGGAAACGAGGACGTCCTGCTCTTCTTGTCTTCTTTCTTCAAAACACACTCTGGCGAGATCTTCGCTTGTGAAGCTCATTGTCACTGGTTTTGGTCGTATGTAATGGTACAGCGTTAGTCGCCCTTTTTATACCACTCTTCGATCAGAGTATCCAGCCTCTCTCTCATATCAAACAGGTTTCAGGTCATTGACCTTACGCACAAAGAGCTTGGGTCTTATTTTACCGCTCAAACTCATGCATCCTTCCAGAATTCTCTGGTGAATTCTAGCATTGGAACTTGACACCCCCTAGCGTCTTCTTTCTCCATTTCAACCATGCATAAGTCTCAGTTTGTTCTTGCTTTTCGTCGAGTTCACATCTCGAAGAAAATGTCGCAAAACTCCTCCAACCAAAGTGCTCAAGCAGTAGTTCCAGTCGGAAGTTCATCAGAGGTTCAAAACCTCACTACGCCAGAACAGGAATCCAATCTAGTCAATCAGGTGGTCGTGTCAAATTTTTCCGTTTCGACTCAGAACTCATACGCATCCAATGACGGGCTCCAGTCCCAAACGCTGGTTCAAAGCCCACGTCTCAATGTTCCTGTTCCAATGCCTCGGGACACGGTGTATTCCGACAGTCTCCTGAACGTTAACCGGACTCTCTCAATCTATGAGTCCGAACTCTCCTCAATGCGAAATATGCTCAGCTCTCAATCTAATCTCGCCCCCTGGATGGAGAAGCTCCACAAGTGGCTCTCAATCCATGAAGCCAACTTTGAAGTGGCGAAGAACGAATTCATCAGGATGGACACCAACATGAAGACGATGATTGATTAGTTGGTAATTCTCGCATCCAAAGTCGATCAATGTGCACCGGGGAGTCAAGTGTCCCAGGCCATCAACTCATTGAATTCCACTATCCAGCAACATCAATCGCAGCTCGAGATTACCTCATCTAGTCAATCACTACTCGATCAACGTCAAGATCTTCTGGCGCACAATTCCGTGTCACAAACTCAGCTCAACGCTGTTCAGTCCAGATTTGAGGGTTTTTCACAAGAAATTAGTCAACTGCGATCCGAAATCGCAAAACTCATTGAAACCACTCCAAATGCACCGCCGCTCTCTCTCCACTCAGCTGTGGATGAACGCATCTCACGTATTGAAGAGAGCAATCGCAATCTCGATCTCATCCTCAAGACTCAGAAGGAGAAGCTACAGTCCATCAATGATCACAGCCTGCAATTGATTACGGAAAATCATAATCGGCTGGCCAATCGGGTTACTGCTCTTGACAAGGCATTATCTAATAATCAAGCATACGTCAAGTCCGAAGTTGACAAAATTCTCAAGCACATCAATCTCGACCTAACAAATCGAACGAATGACCTTCAGCGATCAAATGAGCGATCTCAACAATTTGAGAAAGACATCACTGTCCTGAAGGCTCAAACCACCTTCTTCAACGCTCAGTATCGAAATCTGCTCTCCCGGGTGGAATCTCTGTCAGTTCGAGGTCCGATCGATGCTTCTCCAGTTCGACTCAATGTCGATCCGTGCTCTCCCAGTCCGCATGCTTCCGATCAACTTCCCCGAATGGATCAAGCTCAGAGCGTTCTAGGCCAGGTCGAACAGTTGATGGAAGAGATGAATGAGAACCGGCGCACTGGGAACACTCCATTCATGGATCGCATCACTATCTTCAACTGGCGTTTCCTTAACTTTGTCAAGAATCGGAAGAAGACCTTTGCTGCATTTCTTCTGCTACTGGTTCTCCGTACGTATTAATTTTCTCATTATTAATCATGTCATGAATTGGGGAATTTCTTTCCAATTCTTTTCATCATTGCCCTCATTCCTTTTTAGTTGGCATCTCGATGGGCATCTCAATCGACCTCTTGAGTCGTGAGAACAAAGCCTACATGGCTCCAACTCAACCGTCGATTCCGGCTCCAAAAGCCAATGAATATTCTGAATCGATCGCTCCAACGCTGCCACCGAGAACACCAGATCCTCCAGCATCTTCCACCGTCGCCGAGACCAAAATCCAACGGAAGTTTCGAAAATTTGATCTCAACAACTATAGATGCGCAAGACACAGGATCGGGTGGTCGTGTGAGGAGAAACATGATCCGACGAACTGTGTCGTCATTCCCGGATCTAGGATACGTTCTAATCTAGTCAAATGTGACACAGGATCCTTCGCAACAACAACTGGACTATGTCCGCTTCGCACTCCAGTCTGCGAATACCTATAAAATCCTCACCAATCGACTCGAACGGTGCTATCCGATCCGTGATTCATTTGTCTTTCTTTTTATCGACCAGAATCTGGTTTCATTGTGAAAACACCATTGATTCGATGGTAGATTCTTACTGCTTGATCCCATTGATCTCATATTTCGAAAGATACTCTTTCTGAATAACTATTGTGGGAAAGGTTACTGGTGTCTTTTAAATCGACTACCATGAGTTTCTCATTCATTCTACCACTCCCATCTGAATCGTTTATCTCGTTTTTCATTCGTATCACCATGCCGCGGGTTCCCATTTATCTGATTATTTGTACTGTCGTTCTTACTGTGTTGGCTATGATGATCGGAGTCTTGAGCATTCTGCTTTTCAAACATTTTTCCGAACTTTCATCGAACAGTGTCGACGAAACATCTTCGAATACATCGGCTGATCAATTTCAATCAGGCACGTACTCTTCGTCACAGAATCATATTCAACCGTCTTTCACTCAGTCATCCTCCCTCGCTTCAAACTCTGTTCTTGAGTTGTCGTCCTCAGTGATCTCATCTCATACTGAGTCATCCGGTATGTCAAGCGCTCGTCTGAGCAATGTTTCGCTGTCTCACGCGATCCTCCCTATCCAAATATTTTTCCCTTGATCATCCTGTGCTTCCTATCTCTCATTTCTCTGGTATATTTGAAAAATCCTATCATTCCAAGGCTGTCTATGTCTCTTACTCGGAGTCTTTAATTGCTGCATCGAAGTCTTCTATCTTTGCCTTTTCGTTTACGATCTTTCTTTGCTTCGATCTTCTGTGCCATGACATTGAATCCGCCTCATCGCATGAGTTCTGCTTCCAAACAGATTGTGGCGCTGATAGTGTCTTGTCAATCTCTAATCTGCCACAAATTTTTGTGCGAAGTCATCTGGAGACTTTGTTGCCATTTCTGCGATGTTGACTATAAAACCGTTCCGAACTGATTACAAACTCTTTGAAACTGGTTTCAACTGTCGTACACCGAAGAAGTCCACCGAAGTAAATGCTTTTGCATTCGCCTTTTTCCAGAAGAATTGCTATCTAACCTCGTGGTTGGCGATGTTTTGATCGCACCACAAGCCTCGATCAACCAATCCAAAGCGACCTCTGGTGATGATTTCTTAACAGACTTCCAGGCAACGCGTGAGGTGTACGTTCCGAACCGAAACGACGCCTCAACATCTGATTCTCGAGCGATGATTCCATCATCATCCCTTGAGTCTCGTTCGATTTCTTCGAGTGTATCTAGTGCAACTCCTGCGATTTATCCAACTCGGTCAAGTAGTTATGTCGTTGGAATTAATCAGACTCGATATCCACGGGCATCCGCGAATCGTTCTTCGAGTTCCGCTTCTTCTCAATCCGTGACGAGTTCTTCCCAAATTTCACCGTCTCCTACCGCTGGGATGCAACCTTCGTCCCAGAGAAGCTCAGTCAATGGGATGACTTCTCCAAAACCGACTGTCAGGCCTTCGGCAACTCCGAAGCCACCGGTCAAGTCTTCGGTAACACCGAAGCCGACAGTCAAGCCTTCGTCAACACCGAAGCCGACTGTCAAGCCATCATCAACACCGAAGCCGACCGTTAGGCCTACATCAACACCGAAGCCAACCGTCAGGCCTTCATCAACAACAACTACGACCAAACCGCCTACAACAGAAGCCGCAACAACTCCTAATGTTCCTTCGGTGACTCCTTTGATGGAATCCAAAACCGAGGACGTAACTTCTGTTCTTCCTACAAGTGAATCCGTCACTATCCCTCCGTTAACAACTTTAGCTCCTCTATTGAAGCTACTTCCGATTCCTACGAATCGTTTCAAGTGTACTAGACTGTACTACAACAGACTGTGCAAATCTGTCCTCGATAAACAGTGTGTTCTTATCAGAAGAACGACACGTTTCGGACTTGAGGTCCATGTTCAATCATATGAGGGAACTGAATCGTTCATTTTTCCTTCCGAGCATGAAGAAATCAGAAAATCATGTAAGAACTATAGGTTGTTTACTTCAACGTAATAAATCTGAGATTATCTGATACAATGAACTGATTTTTGCTCCCCATCAAGTACTGGGCCCTACTGTTGGGTTTGAGTATGGTGATGTTGGAGAGATTGGTACTCCTGCTGGATTTTCCGGATTCAAATTCAGTCTCTGATACTGACAACTCCTCCATGTCTGGGCAATGCATCTTATCATACTTGATCCTCCGTAAATTATCAATATTGTCGTGAGAACTGCTGCATAGATTTCCAAAAATGACGATCCCGTCATCGGAGTCGGTCGAGGAGTGGATGGAATTCTATGCTTGTACGCATAATAATCGTTCCAACTTCCATTTCCTCCAAATACCGCTCCATTTGCTAATAAGCATACAGTCTTGTCTGACGCTCTTTCCTTACAGTCTTCGTCTAGAGATATACAGTCACAAGGGAAATATTCTGCGTTGATTTCTTGGATAGTACACGCGAGACGCTGGCGCTGACATAATGCGAGGCAATCATTCTGATACGTGGAGAACGCTTCCGTTCCTCCGATGCATTGGATCAGCATCATGATGATTATCGATTGCTTCACTTGAGAAACCTGCAAGTTTTCGTAGCTTTTTGAGCCTTTGCTCATTCAGGCTTTTCGTCCACATATCTCCGATGTTCAAATCACTGGTACAATGTGCAATTTTGCACTCACCATTTTGAAATTTTTCTCTCAACCAGAAATGCCTTGTGGCAATGTGGCGTGACCTGCTCGAAACTTGGGATTCTGTCATTAGCTGCAAGCACGCAGTATTGTCGACATGAATCGCAGGGATGAGTGGATAGTTGATTTCTCGCATCAACTGAGCGATCCATACCACACTCTTTCCCGTTTCACTACAAGCAATGATTTCACTCTCCGCACTGGAAAGGCTTGTGCAGGTCTGCCTTCTTGAAATCCAAATGACTGGTCCCTTTCCCAGTTGAATCAGGGTACCAGTGGTGGATTTTCGAGTGGTCTTGCATCCACTCCAATCTGCGTCGCTATACGCAGCGATCAGAAACTTTTCGGTTCTTACGTATTCTGGCCCAAAATCTTCTGTAGCCGAGAGATATCGTAAAACTTTCAATCCAACACTCCATAAGTGTTTTGTCGGTTTATCCAAATACCGGGAGAGAAAGCCCACGGCATCCATACACTAAATAATCGGCAGGCTGTAGACAAAAAGGTTCGCCAAAATCCACGAAATGCATACATCGCGAAGTACAGCTTCTGAAAAGTGTTCAGCGCACGTCACAGCCTCAACTACCGCGCGGCTCCTCCGCTACGAAGTGCTGAAGTATTCTCCACAGAGGGCGCCACCCGTCGAGAAGCTCTCGCGAACTACGAGAGCACGCGGCGCGGCGGTGCCACTGAAGTTCGGGCGTGTGCCGGGGCCTCCGACACCTCAGGCTGCGAGACCGCCAGGGCCGCGACAGTCTGCGATGTCTCGCAAGACCCAATCACAACGAACACGTGCAAAGTCCTCAGACGCATTGCCCGATGCCACTTTCACGGAAATGCTTACTCGCCGCACTATCTCCATGAACGACACTTCTGAGCTGCGTTCCGAATCGCGAACCGTGCGTTGAACGGCCATTCGAAGTGGAAGAAGTTGAATATGGAGAAGTTGTCTTCCGCTGCGATGACACAGCCATACCCTAAATTATCGGCACGCTGTGGTCAAAAAGGTGTCCATAATCTTATCCATGATCCGGAAACATTTTCAACTGTTGCTTCTTAAAACTCTCTAAAAGGGCTGACAATGAGTGAGAGCTGTGAGTACCGATCGCTTTCATCCCGTGTTCGAAATTGATGCAACGATAGCTTTCTTCCAGCAGCGCCTTCGCAAGCAGCGCCAGCCACCGGAGCGGCCGAAGGCCGCGGAGGTGGCTGGTAGCTAATATCGCCTCTGCAAGCTACTGCTGCGAAATTAAGAGATCCTACCAACTCGCGATAATTATGAGTTAGGTCTTGCTCTCCTTCGAATGCGTTTCTTGAGGTAGCATCAATCGGAATGGCTTCAGGTTTACAGTTCTTCATTCCAAACCTGTTCAGCATTTCTTTCACATATTTCGATTGATTCAACTGAATTCTAGTTCTATCTGCAGAGATATTTATCCTGAGTCCCAGGAAATACTCGAGTTTCCGAGATTTCAGTTCGAACGTTTTCTCGAGTTCCTTTATGAATTCTTTCAGAATTCTCTCTTCTGATGCTCCTAGCATCAAATCATCGACATACGCTACGCAGAAAAAGCGTTTTGGTGGATTGGAGAAATACAAACAGGGATTTTGAGAAGATCGAGTCAATGTAACTGATTTCATTGATAACAGAGTCTTATTCAATTTCTCGTTGAAACATCTGGAGGCCTGAACACTTCCATAGAGTGATTTCTGTAGCTCACAGACTCTCCCTGATTTGTCATCAAATCCATCTGGTTGCTTCATGAACAACTTCTTATCCAAAGGCGCTGTCAAGAATGCTGTCTTGACATCAGACTGCATTAAGAAAAGTCGCTCCTGTGCTGCCACTGCCAGAATGGCTCTTATAGTGGAAAACTGCGCTACAGGGCTGAAAAGCTTGTCATATTCTAGATTTTTAATCTGATGGTTGCCTCTCAATACAAGGCGAGCTTTTCTTCGTTCGATGTTTCCATCTCTATCTCTTTTCACTGAGAATATCCACATGTTTGTAAGGATATGTTGATGTGGATCGGGCTTTACCAGCTTATAAACCTCATTGGCCTTAATTGCGGCCATCTCAACGCCCATTGCAGCTAACCAATCTGCTTTATCTTTAGAGCGATAGACTTCATTTATGTTTCTGGGTACGTCTACCTCAGAGTTAGAATTACCTACGCTAGCGTTAACTTCATTATCATGCGCATTATTATTGTTAGTAGTACTACTATTTTCATGATACACTATCCCCGCCTCATATCGCTGGGGTTGCTTAAGCTTTGACCTATCTCTTAGTCTAGCCTTACGTCCTTCGATAGGGTTTTCCTTCCTGCTCACTAATTCTGAAGATCCTCGTTGTGTTGACGACCGGTCTGCAGGGTTTGGTGTATCGGACGGGTCATGATCCTCATCCACACCCAATTCTTCATCCACATTAGTTGCTCCATTCCATTCGTTGGAATCGGATTCGCTGGCTTGTTCAGGATCATCTTCTGGTGTTGGCTCTTCCTCTTCTTCGCTGTCCGGAGCAGCTGGTCCGTTGATATCCTCTTTTTCTTTATCAGGGAATGGTGGTAGTTGGTTCAGATCATCTTGTAATGGAGCTGCTTTCAAAACTTTTATGTCACGAATACGATGCACACGTGAAGTTCCGAGTTCTAGGACACGATAAGATAGAAAATTCTCATCTAGTCCAACTACGGCTCCTGCTTTCGCTCGTTCATCCAATTTGTCTCTTCCTGGTCCGGTATCGTAAAACCAACAACGAGCTCCGAATCGAAGGACTCTCCCGAGATAAGGTTTTTGACCCATGATTATCTCATATGGTGACTTGCCTTCAGATTACATGAACTTCGTAGCATTCAGCATATACGTTGCGAAACACAGAGCCTCTGCCCAGGATCTCTTGCCAAGACCGCTGTCGATGATCATGGTTCTTGCTAGATCCAAGAGGGTTCTATTCAGGCGTTCTGCCTGAGAGTTCATTTGCGGAGTGTATGGTGGGCTATAGCTGAATTCACATCCTTTTGATAGAAGATACCGTTGCAGCCTCTCGTTCTGATATTCTGGACCACCGTCAGAGTGAAGATGATAAACTTTCTGACCTGTTCTCAACTCGAACCATTTCATGAAGTTTCTGATGTGATCGAAAACTTCAGTTTTATCATGGAGGAAGTATGTTTTCCTGAATCGACTGAAATCATCAGTCAATGTGAGGAAAGCCTTGTGTCTGCCGAATGATAGCTTTGACACGAAACATACATCTGAATTGATGGATCCTATTCGAGGGGCTCGTGCAGAGTCAGGCTTAGGACGAAAGTTGACTCGATGCATTTTTCCTTTGGCACAGCTTTCACAGCTGGTGAAGTCTGGGTCAATCAGGTGGTCGTGTCAAATTTTTCCGTTTCGACTCAGAACTCATACGCATCCAATGACGGGCTCCAGTCCCAAACGCTGGTTCAAAGCCCACGTCTCAATGTTCCTGTTCCAATGCCTCGGGACACGGTGTATTCCGACAGTCTCCTGAACGTTAACCGGACTCTCTCAATCTATGAGTCCGAACTCTCCTCAATGCGAAATATGCTCAGCTCTCAATCTAATCTCGCCCCCTGGATGGAGAAGCTCCACAAGTGGCTCTCAATCCATGAAGCCAACTTTGAAGTGGCGAAGAACGAATTCATCAGGATGGACACCAACATGAAGACGATGATTGATTAGTTGGTAATTCTCGCATCCAAAGTCGATCAATGTGCACCGGGGAGTCAAGTGTCCCAGGCCATCAACTCATTGAATTCCACTATCCAGCAACATCAATCGCAGCTCGAGATTACCTCATCTAGTCAATCACTACTCGATCAACGTCAAGATCTTCTGGCGCACAATTCCGTGTCACAAACTCAGCTCAACGCTGTTCAGTCCAGATTTGAGGGTTTTTCACAAGAAATTAGTCAACTGCGATCCGAAATCGCAAAACTCATTGAAACCACTCCAAATGCACCGCCGCTCTCTCTCCACTCAGCTGTGGATGAACGCATCTCACGTATTGAAGAGAGCAATCGCAATCTCATCCTCAAGACTCAGAAGGAGAAGCTACAGTCCATCAATGATCACAGCCTGCAATTGATTACGGAAAATCATAATCGGCTGGCCAATCGGGTTACTGCTCTTGACAAGGCATTATCTAATAATCAAGCATACGTCAAGTCCGAAGTTGACAAAATTCTCAAGCACATCAATCTCGACCTAACAAATCGAACGAATGACCTTCAGCGATCAAATGAGCGATCTCAACAATTTGAGAAAGACATCACTGTCCTGAAGGCTCAAACCACCTTCTTCAACGCTCAGTATCGAAATCTGCTCTCCCGGGTGGAATCTCTGTCAGTTCGAGGTCCGATCGATGCTTCTCCAGTTCGACTCAATGTCGATCCGTGCTCTCCCAGTCCGCATGCTTCCGATCAACTTCCCCGAATGGATCAAGCTCAGAGCGTTCTAGGCCAGGTCGAACAGTTGATGGAAGAGATGAATGAGAACCGGCGCACTGGGAACACTCCATTCATGGATCGCATCACTATCTTCAACTGGCGTTTCCTTAACTTTGTCAAGAATCGGAAGAAGACCTTTGCTGCATTTCTTCTGCTACTGGTTCTCCGTACGTATTAATTTTCTCATTATTAATCATGTCATGAATTGGGGAATTTCTTTCCAATTCTTTTCATCATTGCCCTCATTCCTTTTTAGTTGGCATCTCGATGGGCATCTCAATCGACCTCTTGAGTCGTGAGAACAAAGCCTACATGGCTCCAACTCAACCGTCGATTCCGGCTCCAAAAGCCAATGAATATTCTGAATCGATCGCTCCAACGCTGCCACCGAGAACACCAGATCCTCCAGCATCTTCCACCGTCGCCGAGACCAAAATCCAACGGAAGTTTCGAAAATTTGATCTCAACAACTATAGATGCGCAAGACACAGGATCGGGTGGTCGTGTGAGGAGAAACATGATCCGACGAACTGTGTCGTCATTCCCGGATCTAGGATACGTTCTAATCTAGTCAAATGTGACACAGGATCCTTCGCAACAACAACTGGACTATGTCCGCTTCGCACTCCAGTCTGCGAATACCTATAAAATCCTCACCAATCGACTCGAACGGTGCTATCCGATCCGTGATTCATTTGTCTTTCTTTTTATCGACCAGAATCTGGTTTCATTGTGAAAACACCATTGATTCGATGGTAGATTCTTACTGCTTGATCCCATTGATCTCATATTTCGAAAGATACTCTTTCTGAATAACTATTGTGGGAAAGGTTACTGGTGTCTTTTAAATCGACTACCATGAGTTTCTCATTCATTCTACCACTCCCATCTGAATCGTTTATCTCGTTTTTCATTCGTATCACCATGCCGCGGGTTCCCATTTATCTGATTATTTGTACTGTCGTTCTTACTGTGTTGGCTATGATGATCGGAGTCTTGAGCATTCTGCTTTTCAAACATTTTTCCGAACTTTCATCGAACAGTGTCGACGAAACATCTTCGAATACATCGGCTGATCAATTTCAATCAGGCACGTACTCTTCGTCACAGAATCATATTCAACCGTCTTTCACTCAGTCATCCTCCCTCGCTTCAAACTCTGTTCTTGAGTTGTCGTCCTCAGTGATCTCATCTCATACTGAGTCATCCGGTATGTCAAGCGCTCGTCTGAGCAATGTTTCGCTGTCTCACGCGATCCTCCCTATCCAAATATTTTTCCCTTGATCATCCTGTGCTTCCTATCTCTCATTTCTCTGGTATATTTGAAAAATCCTATCATTCCAAGGCTGTCTATGTCTCTTACTCGGAGTCTTTAATTGCTGCATCGAAGTCTTCTATCTTTGCCTTTTCGTTTACGATCTTTCTTTGCTTCGATCTTCTGTGCCATGACATTGAATCCGCCTCATCGCATGAGTTCTGCTTCCAAACAGATTGTGGCGCTGATAGTGTCTTGTCAATCTCTAATCTGCCACAAATTTTTGTGCGAAGTCATCTGGAGACTTTGTTGCCATTTCTGCGATGTTGACTATAAAACCGTTCCGAACTGATTACAAACTCTTTGAAACTGGTTTCAACTGTCGTACACCGAAGAAGTCCACCGAAGTAAATGCTTTTGCATTCGCCTTTTTCCAGAAGAATTGCTATCTAACCTCGTGGTTGGCGATGTTTTGATCGCACCACAAGCCTCGATCAACCAATCCAAAGCGACCTCTGGTGATGATTTCTTAACAGACTTCCAGGCAACGCGTGAGGTGTACGTTCCGAACCGAAACGACGCCTCAACATCTGATTCTCGAGCGATGATTCCATCATCATCCCTTGAGTCTCGTTCGATTTCTTCGAGTGTATCTAGTGCAACTCCTGCGATTTATCCAACTCGGTCAAGTAGTTATGTCGTTGGAATTAATCAGACTCGATATCCACGGGCATCCGCGAATCGTTCTTCGAGTTCCGCTTCTTCTCAATCCGTGACGAGTTCTTCCCAAATTTCACCGTCTCCTACCGCTGGGATGCAACCTTCGTCCCAGAGAAGCTCAGTCAATGGGATGACTTCTCCAAAACCGACTGTCAGGCCTTCGGCAACTCCGAAGCCACCGGTCAAGTCTTCGGTAACACCGAAGCCGACAGTCAAGCCTTCGTCAACACCGAAGCCGACTGTCAAGCCATCATCAACACCGAAGCCGACCGTTAGGCCTACATCAACACCGAAGCCAACCGTCAGGCCTTCATCAACAACAACTACGACCAAACCGCCTACAACAGAAGCCGCAACAACTCCTAATGTTCCTTCGGTGACTCCTTTGATGGAATCCAAAACCGAGGACGTAACTTCTGTTCTTCCTACAAGTGAATCCGTCACTATCCCTCCGTTAACAACTTTAGCTCCTCTATTGAAGCTACTTCCGATTCCTACGAATCGTTTCAAGTGTACTAGACTGTACTACAACAGACTGTGCAAATCTGTCCTCGATAAACAGTGTGTTCTTATCAGAAGAACGACACGTTTCGGACTTGAGGTCCATGTTCAATCATATGAGGGAACTGAATCGTTCATTTTTCCTTCCGAGCATGAAGAAATCAGAAAATCATGTAAGAACTATAGGTTGTTTACTTCAACGTAATAAATCTGAGATTATCTGATACAATGAACTGATTTTTGCTCCCCATCAAGTACTGGGCCCTACTGTTGGGTTTGAGTATGGTGATGTTGGAGAGATTGGTACTCCTGCTGGATTTTCCGGATTCAAATTCAGTCTCTGATACTGACAACTCCTCCATGTCTGGGCAATGCATCTTATCATACTTGATCCTCCGTAAATTATCAATATTGTCGTGAGAACTGCTGCATAGATTTCCAAAAATGACGATCCCGTAATCGGAGTCGGTCGAGGAGTGGATGGAATTCTATGCTTGTACGCATAATAATCGTTCCAACTTCCATTTCCTCCAAATACCGCTCCATTTGCTAATAAGCATACAGTCTTGTCTGACGCTCTTTCCTTACAGTCTTCGTCTAGAGATATACAGTCACAAGGGAAATATTCTGCGTTGATTTCTTGGATAGTACACGCGAGACGCTGGCGCTGACATAATGCGAGGCAATCATTCTGATACGTGGAGAACGCTTCCGTTCCTCCGATGCATTGGATCAGCATCATGATGATTATCGATTGCTTCACTTGAGAAACCTGCAAGTTTTCGTAGCTTTTTGAGCCTTTGCTCATTCAGGCTTTTCGTCCACATATCTCCGATGTTCAAATCACTGGTACAATGTGCAATTTTGCACTCACCATTTTGAAATTTTTCTCTCAACCAGAAATGCCTTGTGGCAATGTGGCGTGACCTGCTCGAAACTTGGGATTCTGTCATTAGCTGCAAGCACGCAGTATTGTCGACATGAATCGCAGGGATGAGTGGATAGTTGATTTCTCGCATCAACTGAGCGATCCATACCACACTCTTTCCCGTTTCACTACAAGCAATGATTTCACTCTCCGCACTGGAAAGGCTTGTGCAGGTCTGCCTTCTTGAAATCCAAATGACTGGTCCCTTTCCCAGTTGAATCAGGGTACCAGTGGTGGATTTTCGAGTGGTCTTGCATCCACTCCAATCTGCGTCGCTATACGCAGCGATCAGAAACTTTTCGGTTCTTACGTATTCTGGCCCAAAATCTTCTGTAGCCGAGAGATATCGTAAAACTTTAAATCCAACACTCCATAAGTGTTTTGTCGGTTTATCCAAATACCGGGAGAGAAAGCCCACGGCATCCATACACTAAATAATCGGCAGGCTGTAGACAAAAAGGTTCGCCAAAATCCACGAAATGCATACATCGCGAAGTACAGCTTCTGAAAAGTGTTCAGCGCACGTCACAGCCTCAACTACCGCGCGGCTCCTCCGCTACGAAGTGCTGAAGTATTCTCCACAGAGGGCGCCACCCGTCGAGAAGCTCTCGCGAACTACGAGAGCACGCGGCGCGGCGGTGCCACTGAAGTTCGGGCGTGTGCCGGGGCCTCCGACACCTCAGGCTGCGAGACCGCCAGGGCCGCGACAGTCTGCGATGTCTCGCAAGACCCAATCACAACGAACACGTGCAAAGTCCTCAGACGCATTGCCCGATGCCACTTTCACGGAAATGCTTACTCGCCGCACTATCTCCATGAACGACACTTCTGAGCTGCGTTCCGAATCGCGAACCGTGCGTTGAACGGCCATTCGAAGTGGAAGAAGTTGAATATGGAGAAGTTGTCTTCCGCTGCGATGACACAGCCATACCCTAAATTATCGGCACGCTGTGGTCAAAAAGGTGTCCATAATCTTATCCATGATCCGGAAACATTTTCAACTGTTGCTTCTTAAAACTCTCTAAAAGGGCTGACAATGAGTGAGAGCTGTGAGTACCGATCGCTTTCATCCCGTGTTCGAAATTGATGCAACGATAGCTTTCTTCCAGCAGCGCCTTCGCAAGCAGCGCCAGCCACCGGAGCGGCCGAAGGCCGCGGAGGTGGCTGGTAGCTAATATCGCCTCTGCAAGCTACTGCTGCGAAATTAAGAGATCCTACCAACTCGCGATAATTATGAGTTAGGTCTTGCTCTCCTTCGAATGCGTTTCTTGAGGTAGCATCAATCGGAATGGCTTCAGGTTTACAGTTCTTCATTCCAAACCTGTTCAGCATTTCTTTCACATATTTCGATTGATTCAACTGAATTCTAGTTCTATCTGCAGAGATATTTATCCTGAGTCCCAGGAAATACTCGAGTTTCCGAGATTTCAGTTCGAACGTTTTCTCGAGTTCCTTTATGAATTCTTTCAGAATTCTCTCTTCTGATGCTCCTAGCATCAAATCATCGACATACGCTACGCAGAAAAAGCGTTTTGGTGGATTGGAGAAATACAAACAGGGATTTTGAGAAGATCGAGTCAATGTAACTGATTTCATTGATAACAGAGTCTTATTCAATTTCTCGTTGAAACATCTGGAGGCCTGAACACTTCCATAGAGTGATTTCTGTAGCTCACAGACTCTCCCTGATTTGTCATCAAATCCATCTGGTTGCTTCATGAACAACTTCTTATCCAAAGGCGCTGTCAAGAATGCTGTCTTGACATCAGACTGCATTAAGAAAAGTCGCTCCTGTGCTGCCACTGCCAGAATGGCTCTTATAGTGGAAAACTGCGCTACAGGGCTGAAAAGCTTGTCATATTCTAGATTTTTAATCTGATGGTTGCCTCTCAATACAAGGCGAGCTTTTCTTCGTTCGATGTTTCCATCTCTATCTCTTTTCACTGAGAATATCCACATGTTTGTAAGGATATGTTGATGTGGATCGGGCTTTACCAGCTTATAAACCTCATTGGCCTTAATTGCGGCCATCTCAACGCCCATTGCAGCTAACCAATCTGCTTTATCTTTAGAGCGATAGACTTCATTTATGTTTCTGGGTACGTCTACCTCAGAGTTAGAATTACCTACGCTAGCGTTAACTTCATTATCATGCGCATTATTATTGTTAGTAGTACTACTATTTTCATGATACACTATCCCCGCCTCATATCGCTGGGGTTGCTTAAGCTTTGACCTATCTCTTAGTCTAGCCTTACGTCCTTCGATAGGGTTTTCCTTCCTGCTCACTAATTCTGAAGATCCTCGTTGTGTTGACGACCGGTCTGCAGGGTTTGGTGTATCGGACGGGTCATGATCCTCATCCACACCCAATTCTTCATCCACATTAGTTGCTCCATTCCATTCGTTGGAATCGGATTCGCTGGCTTGTTCAGGATCATCTTCTGGTGTTGGCTCTTCCTCTTCTTCGCTGTCCGGAGCAGCTGGTCCGTTGATATCCTCTTTTTCTTTATCAGGGAATGGTGGTAGTTGGTTCAGATCATCTTGTAATGGAGCTGCTTTCAAAACTTTTATGTCACGAATACGATGCACACGTGAAGTTCCGAGTTCTAGGACACGATAAGATAGAAAATTCTCATCTAGTCCAACTACGGCTCCTGCTTTCGCTCGTTCATCCAATTTGTCTCTTCCTGGTCCGGTATCGTAAAACCAACAACGAGCTCCGAATCGAAGGACTCTCCCGAGATAAGGTTTTTGACCCATGATTATCTCATATGGTGACTTGCCTTCAGATTACATGAACTTCGTAGCATTCCGCATATACGTTGCGAAACACAGAGCCTCTGCCCAGGATCTCTTGCCAAGACCGCTGTCGATGATCATGGTTCTTGCTAGATCCAAGAGGGTTCTATTCAGGCGTTCTGCCTGAGAGTTCATTTGCGGAGTGTATGGTGGGCTATAGCTGAATTCACATCCTTTTGATAGAAGATACCGTTGCAGCCTCTCGTTCTGATATTCTGGACCACCGTCAGAGTGAAGATGATAAACTTTCTGACCTGTTCTCAACTCGAACCATTTCATGAAGTTTCTGATGTGATCGAAAACTTCAGTTTTATCATGGAGGAAGTATGTTTTCCTGAATCGACTGAAATCATCAGTCAATGTGAGGAAAGCCTTGTGTCTGCCGAATGATAGCTTTGACACGAAACATACATCTGAATTGATGGATCCTATTCGAGGGGCTCG
This sequence comes from Neoseiulus californicus, assembly GCA_028455905.1. NCBI lineage: Eukaryota > Metazoa > Arthropoda > Arachnida > Mesostigmata > Phytoseiidae > Neoseiulus > Neoseiulus californicus. Next base: position 185,568 of record JAMQGS010000019.1, read on the forward strand.
TGCAGAGTCAGGCTTAGGACGAAAGTTGACTCGATGCATTTTTCCTTTGGCACAGCTTTCACAGCTGGTGAAGTCTGGGATAACTTTATATCCTTGTCTCTCTAGCATTGATTTGAGCCAAGCCGCATTGATGTGGGCAAATGTGCGATGTGCCTCGGACAAACTTATACGTTTTTCATTAGTTCCTTCTGCTGCCAATGCCTCAGTAGATTCTGTAGCTTGTAGAATGTACAGACCGTTGTTTCTTCCAGCTTTTATCAGGGTTTCTCCCTTGGTCAGCGTGATCTCATTGCTGTTCACTTTGATCTCGAAACCTTCATCTGCCAGCTTGGACACTGCCAGCAGATTGCGTCGAAGTCGTGGAACATACAACACATCTCCTAGTTGAACATTCTGTGGTTGGCCATGACTCATGAGAGTCACCACAAGCTTTGCCTTTCCACATGTTGAAGTTGCTGCCAGAATCAATGACGTATTCATTTTCTGGAGACGCAAGGTTCGTTTCAATGGGAGTTGACTCAGTAGTGAGTGCCTCGTAAATTGCTTCACCAAGATTAGCTTGAGGTCTTCTTTGACGATTGCGTTGCGGATACCTTCCCCTGGATGCTGTTGAGTTAGTAGCTCGTTGCTGTTCTGCTGGCTGACTCGGAGTTTGTTGCGCCTGAGTCCGTTGCCGCTGTGGTCGACCAGTTTGACGACCTCTTCCGCCACGACGGTAGTTCGCACCTCTGCCTCCTCGTGAAGATCTGCACTGCGATGCCATGTGACCACGACGTCCACAGCCGTAGCAGATCGTCTCAGTAGATCGGGTAACCGAGCTGGTATTGAATCGTCTGTTCATGGTTCTCTGACGAAACTGACTACCCGCTGACGTGCTGAGTTTCGAGAACAATGCCGTCACTTCATTGGTACTGTAATTTCCGCGTCTAAGTGCTTCTGCTTCTATCGCCGCGACAAGATGAGTGAATGACTGGGACTCATCTTCTCTCACAGTAAAACCCTGCTTGAATGCGTCCCAGGATGGTGGTAATGCACCCAATAAGAGTGTGATCTGGAGATCTGACGAAACCGTTGATCCTAAAGCCGCAAGCTTTGAGACTATTTGCTTAAATCGCAAGATATTCTCCTCAGCGGATTTGCCCGGTTGATACTTGTAATGCATCAGCTTTGTGAGTGCGAGTTGTTTCAATGCTCCGTTCGTTTTACTGAACTTCCCATTGATTTCCCTCCACATCTCAGAAGCTTCAACAGTATCCGCATTGGTGGAAAACAAAGACACAGCCAGGGCTGTCTGAATCGATGAGAACAGAATGCATCTAGCTGCTCTATTCCCAGCGTCGAACTTTTTCTGCTGTATCTTTGCTTGTGGGCTTTCGTCATTAGGAAGCGGTGGGTTGATATTACCCAAAACCACATCACGAGCATATGGGCTTTGATCTAGCGAAGAAGGAATCATTACTTTCCATTCGGTGTAGTTGGATCCGTCGAACTTCAGAACCATAACATCTTTTCCGCGAGGTCTTGTATTGATGTCGAATTCGTCGAGCTTGGTTTCCATGTTGGCATCATTTTCTGGGGATGGTATCGCTGTCACTTTCATTCCGCTGCTGGTACGTGGGGCCGGCTGTATCGATGAGTACGAAGATGGTGATGGTGGGTCCGGATTTTGAATCATCGATGTTGAAGGTCCTGGTGCCTGCTCAGGTGTTTCTTCACCTAAGTCACTGAAGCCGTGGGAGACACTGGAATCGCCGAATGAAGTTGCAGGACTGTCCGAGGGATTCTTTTCACTCATTTTGACTCAACAAGAAGTCACACTTGGCACACAGTAATGTCACTGCAACACGCTGTCAAAAGTTCCGGTGAATTGTCTGGAGACACTGGTCGTGCTGATAACGATGATGGTATTTGTCCACTAGCTCTGGTCCAGACTGAAACTCACTGAAACAACAACGCCACGGCGATCACGGCTAAATGAATAGACGTGGTTCACACACACGCGTAACTGCTCCTCGCTCGTCTACGCTTCGTTTATTCTTTATATACTTGTATGGAAAGGGTTACAAATCCGTATTCTAGTTTAGCATTACTATTCGGTCGTTGTACCCTGTACGACGACCGACGCTTCCGTATCCTAGAATGTGGGTCAGTCGTAAACTGGAATCGTGAGGCAAGATGCGGATACTAACATGCTTATTTTCTATCACACACTCCAAAAATTGCCCTCAGAATAACACCCTCAAGATGAGACCCTGGAAATGACACCCCAAAGATCACCCTCAAAGTAGCATCCTCGAAATAACACCCTCTAAAAATTGCCCGCAGAATATGACCCTCAAAATAAGACCCTGGACATGGCACCCTGAAAATTACCCTCAAAATAACACCCTCAAAAAATTGCCATCAAAATATCACCACCAAAAATTGCCCTCGGAATAACACCCCCAATATAAGACCCTGGACATGACACCCTGAAAAATTACCCGCTAAATAAGACCCTGCAAATGACACTCTGAGAATCACCCTCAAAAGAAAGCCACTGGAAATGACAACCCAAAAATTACACTCGAAAAATTACCCTCGAGATAACACCCTCAAAAAATTGCCCTCAGAATGACACCCTCAAAATAAGACCCTGGAAATGACACCCTCAAAATGAGACCCTAGAAATGACACCCCAAGTATTACCCTCAGAAAATGACCCTCAGGAAATTACCCTCAAAATATTGCCATCAAAATAACACCCTCAAAAAATCGCCCCAAGAATAACACCCTCAAAAAATTGACATCAAAATAACACCCTCAAAAAATTGTTTCTGAGAATAACATCCTCAAAAAATTGTTTCTGAGAATAACACCCTCAAAAAATTGTTTCTGAGAATAACACCCTCAAAATAAGACCGTGGACATGACACCCTGAAAACTACCTTCAAAACAACACTTTGCAGATGACACCCTCAAATTAAGACCCTGGAAATGACGCCCTCAATTTAAGACCCTAGAAATGACACCCCAAATATTACCTTCAAAAAATTACCCTCAAAATAGCACCCTCGAAATGACACCCTCCAAACATTGCCCGCAGAATAACACCCTCAAGATGGCACCCTGGGAATGACACCCAAAAGATCACCCTCAAAATAGCACCCTCGAAATGACACCCTAAAAAAATTGCCCTCAGAATAACATCCTCAAAATAAGACCCTGGACATGACACCCTGAAATAACACCCTCGAAAAATTGCCATCGAAACAACACCTTCAAAAAATTGCCATCGAAACAACACCTTCAAAAAATTGCCATCGAAACAACACCTTCAAAAAATTGCTCCAAAAAATTACCCTCAAAATGAGACCCTGCAAATGACACCCTGAAAATTACCCCAAAAATAAGACACTGGAAATGACAGCCCAAGAATTACACTCGAAGAATTTCCCCGAAAAATAACACCCTCAAAAAATTGCCCTCAAAATAACACCCTCGAAATAAGACCCTGGAGATGACACCCTAAAAATGAGATCCTCAAGATAAGTGCCTGGAAATGACATCCCAAATATTACCTTCAAAAAATTACCCTCAAAATAGCACCCTCGAAATAACACCCTTTGAAAAAATTACCATCATAATAACACCCTCAAAATGAGACCCTGGAAATGACCCCCGAAAAATTACCCTCAAAATAAGACACTTCGAGTGATACCCCAAATTTTACCCTCAAAAAATTACCCTCAGAAAATTACCCTAAGAGAATTACCCTCAGAAAATTACCCTCAGAAAATTACCCTCAGAAAATTACCCTCAGAAAATTACCCTCAGAAAATTACCCTCAGAAAATTACCCTCAGAAAATTACCCTCAGAGAATTACCCTCAGAAAATTACCTTCAGGAAATTACCCTCAGAAAATTACCCTCAGAAAATTACCCTCAGGATATTACCCTCACAATAAGACCCTGTAAATGACGCTTCAAAAATACACTAAAAATGAGACACTGGAAATGCACCCCAAGAATTACCCTCAAAAAATTACCATCAAAATGACACCTTCAAAAAATTGCCCTCAGAATAACACCCTCAAAATAAGACCCTTCGGAAAATTACCCTCAGAAAATTACCCTCAGGAAATTACCCTCCGAAAATTAACTAAAGAAGTTACTCTCAAAAATTACCCCCAAAAAACTACTCTCAAAAAATTGCCCTCCAATCGAGTCACTGGGAATGACACCCTCAGAAAATTACCCTCAGAAAATTACCCTCAGAAAATTACCCTCAGAGAATTACCCTCAGAAAACCACCCTCAGAAAACCACCCTCAGAAAACCACCCTCAGAAAATTACCCTCAGAAGATTACCCTCAGAAAATCACCCTCAGAAAATTACCCCCAGAAAATTACCCTCAGAGAATTACCCTCAGAAAATTACCGTCAAAATAAGACACTGGAAATGACAATCAGAAAATTACCCTCAAAATAACACCCTCAAAGAATTGCCCTCAGAATAGCACCCTCAAAATAAGACCCTGGACATGACACCCTGAAAATTACCCTCAAAATAAGGCCCTGGAAATGACACCCTCAATATAAGACACTGGAAATGACAATCAGAAAATTACCCTCAAAATAACACCCTCAAAGAATTGTCCTCAGAATAGCACCCTCAAAATAAGACCCTGGACATGACACCCTGAAAATTACTTTCAAAATAAGGCCCTGGAAATGACACCCTCAAAATAAGACCCTAGAAATTACACCCCAAATATTACCCTCAGAAAATGACCCTCGGGGAATTGCCCTCAAAATAACACCCCCAAAGAATTGCCATCAAAAAAACGCCCTCAAAAAATTGCCCCCAGAATAACACCCTCAAAAAATTGCCATCAAAATAACACCCTCAAAAAATTGCCATCAAAAAATGACCCTCAGGAAATTACCCTCAAAATAACACCTTCAAAAAATTGCCATCAAAATAACACCCTCCAAAAATTTCCCCCAGAATAACTCCCTCAAAAAATTGCCATCAAAATAACACCCTCAAAAAATTGTTTCTGAGAATAACACCCTCAAAAAATTGTTTCTGAGAATAACACCCTCAAAAAATTGTTTCTGAGAATAACACCCTCAAAAAATTGTTTCTGAGAATAACACCCTCAAAAAATTGTTTCTGAGAATAACACCCTCAAAAAATTGTTTCTGAGAATAACACCCTCAAAAAATTGTTTCTGAGAATAACACCCTCAAAACATTGTTTCTGAGAATAACACCCTCAAAAAATTGTTTCTGAGAATAACACCCTCAAAATAAGACCCTGGACATGACACCCTGAAAATTACCTTCAAAATAAGACTTTGCAAATGACACTCTAGAAATTACCCCCAAAATAAGACACTGGAAATGACACCCCAAAAATTACCCTCAGAATAACACCCTGTGAAAATTACCATAAGAATAACACCCTCAAAATAGGACCCTGGAAATGACACGCTCAAAAAAATACCCCCCGAAAATTACCCTCAGAAAATTGTTTCTGAGAATAACACCCTCAAAAAATTGTTTCTGAGAATAACACCCTCAAAATAAGACCCTGGACATGACACCCTGAAAATTACCTTCAAAATAAGACTTTGCAAATGACACTCTAGAAATTACCCCCAAAATAAGACACTGGAAATGACACCCCAAAAATTACCCTCAGAATAACAACCTCAAAATAACACCCTGTGAAAATTACCATAAGAATAACACCCTCAAAAAAGGACCCTGGAAATGACACGCTCAAAAAAATACCCCCCGAAAATTACCCTCAGAAAATTACCCTCAAAATAGGACCCTGGAAATGACACGCTCAAAAAATCACCCTCAGAAAATTACCCTCAAAATTACACCCTCGAAAAATTGCCATCGAAGTAACACCCTCGAAAAATTATCCTCAGAATAACACCCCCAAAATTACACCCTTGACATGACAGCCTGAGAATTACCCTGAAAATAACACCCTCAGAATATTGCCACCAAAATAACACCTTCAAAAAATTGCTCCAAAAAAATTACCCTGAAAATAAGACCCTGCAAATGACACTCGAATTTCCCCGAAAAATAACACCCTCAAAAAATTGCCCTCAGAATAACACCCTCAAAATAAGACCCTGGAGATGACACCCTAAAAATGAGACCCTGGAAATGACACCCCAAATATTACCTTCAAAAATTTAGCCTCAAAATAGCACCCTCGAAATAACACCCTTCAAAAAAATTACCATCAGAATAACACCCTCAAAATGAGACCCTGGAAATGACACCCCAAAAATTACCCTCAGAAAGTTACCCTCAGAAAATTACCCTCAGAAAATTACCCTCAGAAAATTACCCCCAGAAAATTACCCTCAGAAAATTACCCTCAGATAATTGCCGTCAGAAAATGACCCTCAGGAAATTACCCTCAAAATATTGCCATAAAAATAACACCCTCAAAAAATTGCCCCAAGAATAACACCCCCAAAAAATTGACATCAAAATAACACCCCCAAAAAATTGTTTCTGAGAATAACACCCTCAAAAAATTGTTTCTGAGAATAACACCCTCAAAAAATTGTTTCTGAGAATAACACCCTCGAAAAATTGTTTCTGAGAATAACACCCTCAAAAAATTGTTTCTGAGAATAACACCCTCAAAAAATTGTTTCTGAGAATAACACCCTCAAAATAAGACCATGGACATGACACCCTGAAAATTACCTTCAAAACAAGGCTTTGCAAATGACACCCTCAAAATAAGACCCTGGACATGACACCCTGAAAATTACCTTCAAAATAAGACTTTGCAAATGACACTCTAGAAATTACCCCCAAAATAAGACACTGGAAATGACACCCCAAAAATTACCCTCAGAATAACAACCCCAAAATAACACCCTGTGAAAATTACCATAAGAATAACACCCTCAAAAAAGGACCCTGGAAATGACACGCTCAAAAAAATACCCCCCGAAAATTACCCTCAGAAAATTACCCTCAAAATAGGACCCTGGAAATGACACGCTCAAAAAATCACCCTCAGAAAATTACCCTCAAAATTACACCCTCGAAAAATTGCCATCGAAATAACACCCTCGAAAAATTATCCTCAGAATAACACCCCCAAAATTACACCCTTGACATGACAGCCTGAGAATTACCCTGAAAATAACACCCTCAGAATATTGCCACCAAAATAACACCTTCAAAAAATTGCTCCAAAAAAAATTACCCTGAAAATAAGACCCTGCAAATGACACTCGAATTTCCCCGAAAAATAACACCCTCAAAAAATTGCCCTCAGAATAACACCCTCAAAATAAGACCCTGGAGATGACACCCTAAAAATGAGACCCTGGAAATGACACCCCAAATATTACCTTCAAAAATTTAGCCTCAAAATAGCACCCTCGAAATAACACCCTTCAAAAAAATTACCATCAGAATAACACCCTCAAAATGAGACCCTGGAAATGACACCCCAAAAATTACCCTCAGAAAGTTACCCTCAGAAAATTACCCTCAGAAAATTACCCTCAGAAAATTACCCTCAGAAAATTACCCCCAGAAAATTACCCTCAGAAAATTACCCTCAGATAATTGCCGTCAGAAAATGACCCTCAGGAAATTACCCTCAAAATATTGCCATAAAAATAACACCCTCAAAAAATTGCCCCAAGAATAACACCACCAAAAAATTGACATCAAAATAACACCCCCAAAAAATTGTTTCTGAGAATAACACCCTCAAAAAATTGTTTCTGAGAATAACACCCTCAAAAAATTGTTCCTGAGAATAACACAAATTAAAAAAAATTGTTTCTGAGAATAACACCCTCAAAAAATTGTTTCTGAGAATAACACCCTCAAAAAATTGTTTCTGAGAATAACACCCTCAAAAAATTGTTTCTGAGAATAACACCCTCAAAAAATTGTTTCTGAGAATAACACCCTCAAAATAAGACCATGGACATGACACCCTGAAAATTACCTTCAAAACAAGGCTTTGCAAATGACACCCTCAAATTAAGACCCTGGAAATGACACCCTCAAATTAAGACCCTGGGGAGCGCGCTCAGAAAATAACCCCCGGAGAATTACCCTCCAGAAATTGCTCTCAAAAAATGACCCTCGGAAAATTTTACTAAAAAAATTACATTCAAGAAATTACACTCAGGAAATTACACTCAAAATATTACACTCAAAATATTACACTCCAAAATATTACACTCAAAATATTACACTCAAAATATTACGCTCAAAATATTACACTCAAAATATTACACTCAAAATATTACACTCAAAATATTACACTCAAAATATTACACTCAAAATATTACACTCAAAATATTACACTCAAAATATTACACTCAAAATATTACACTCAAAATATTACACTCAAAATATTACACTCAAAATATTACACTCAAAATATTACACTCAAAATATTACACTCAAAATATTACACTCAAAATATTACACTCAAAATATTACACTCAAAATATTACACTCAAAATATTACACTCAAAATATTACACTCAAAATATTACACTCAAAATATTACACTCAAAATATTACACTCAAAATATTACACTCAAAATATTACACTCAAAATATTACACTCAAAATATTACACTCAAAATATTACACTCAAAATATTACACTCGAAATATTACACTCAAAATATTACACTCAAAATATTACACTCAAAATATTACACTCAAAATATTACACTCAAAATATTACACTCAAAATATTACACTCAAAATATTACACTCAAAATATTACACTCAAAATATTACACTCAAAATATTACACTCAAAATATTACACTCAAAATATTACACTCAAAATATTACACTCAAAATATTACACTCAAAATATTACACTCAAAATATTACACTCAAAATATTACACTCAAAATATTACACTCAAAATATTACACTCAAAATATTACACTCAAAATATTACACTCAAAATATTACACTCAAAATATTACACTCAAAATATTACACTCAAAATATTACACTCAAAATATTACACTCAAAATATTACGCTCAAAATATTACCCTCGGAAAATTTACCCTCAAGATAACACCCACAAAAAATTGCCATCAAAATAACACCCTCAAAAAATTGCCCTCAGAATAACACCCTCGAAATAAGACCCTGGAAATGACACCCCAAAAATTACTCTCAAAATAACACCCTCAGAAAATTACCCTCAGAATAACACCCTCGAAATAAGACCCTGGAAATGACACCCCAAAAATTACCCTCAAAATAAGACACTTCAAGTGATACCCCAAAAATTACCCTCAAAATAAGACACTTCAAGTGATACCCCAAAAATTACCCTCAAAAAATTACTCTCAGAAAATTACTCTCAGAAAATTACACTCAGAAAACTACCCTCAGAAAATTACCCTCAGGAAATTGCCCTCAGAAAATAACCCCCAGAGATTTACCCGCTGAAAATGACCCTCAAAAAATTGCCATCAATATTACACCCTCAGAAAATTGCCATCAAAATAACACCCTCAGAATAAGACCCTGGAAATGACACCCTCAATTTAAGACCCTGGAAATGACACCCTCAAATTAAGACCCTAGAAATGACACCCCAGATATTACCTTCAAAAAATTACCCTCAAAATAGCACCCTCGGAATAACACCTTCAAAAAATTACGCTAAGAAAATTGCCCTCAGAAAATTACCCTCAGAAAATTACTTTCAGAAAATTACCCTCAGAAAATTACCCTCAGAAAATTACCCTCAGAAAATTACCCTCAGAAAATTACCCTCAGAAAATTACCCTCAGAAAATTACCCGCAGGATATTACCCTCACAATAAGACCCTGTAAATGACGCTTCATAAATACACTAAAAATGAGACACTGGAAATGACACCCCACAAATTACCCTCAAAAAATTACCCTCAGAATAACACCCCCAAAATAAGACCCTGGAAATAACACCCCAAAAATTACCCTCAAAATGACACCCTTAAGAAATTACCCTCAGAATAACACCCTCGAAATAAGACCCTGGAATTGACACCCCAAAAATTACCCTCAAAATAAGACACTTCAAGTGATACCCCAAAAATTACCCTCAAAAAATTACTCTCAGAAAATTACTCTCAGAAAATTACTCTCAGAAAATTACTCTCAGAAAGTTACTCTCAGAAAGTTACACTCAGAAAACTACCCTCAGGAAATTACCCTCAGAAAATTACCCTCAGAAAATTACCCTCAGGAAATTGCCCTCAGAAAATAACCCCCGGAGAATTACCCGCAGAAAATGACCCTCAGAAAATGACCCTCAAAAAATTGCCATCAAAATTACACCCTCAGAAAATTGCCATCAAAATAACACCCTCAGAATAAGACCCTGGAAATGACACCCTCAAATTAAGACCCTGGAAATGACACCCTCAAATTAAGACCCTAGAAATGACACCCCAGATATTACCTTCAAAAAATTACCCTCAAAATAGCACCCTCGGAATAACACCCCCAAAAAATTACGCTAAGAAAATTGCCCTCAGAAAATTACCCTCAGAAAATTACTTTCAGAAAATTACCCTCAGAAAATTACCCTCAGAAAATTACCCTCAGAAAATTACCCTCAGAAAATTACCCTCAGAAAATTACCCTCAGAAAATTACCCTCAGAAAATTACCCTCAGAAAATTAACCTCAGAAAATTACCCTCAGAAAATTACCCGCAGGATATTACCCTCACAATAAGACCCTAAAATTGAGACGCTGGGAATGACACCCTCAAATTAAGACCCTAGAAATGACACCCCAGATATTACCTCCAAAAAATTACCCTCAAAATAGCACCCTCGAAATAACACCCTCAAAAAATTACTCTCAGAAAATTGCCCTCAGAAAATTACTCTCAGAAAATTACCCTCAGAAAATGACCCTAAGAAAATTACCTTCAGAAAATTACCCTCAGAAAATTACCCTCAGAAAATTACCCTCAGAAAATTACCCTCAGAAAATTACCCTCAGAAAATTACCCTCAGAAAATTACCCTCAGAAAATTACCCTCAGAAAATTACCCTCAGAAAATTACCCTCAGAAAATTACCCTCGGAAAATCACCCTCGGAAAATTACCCTCAGAAAATTACCCTCAGAAAATTACCCTCAGAAAATTACCCTCAGAAAATTACCCTCAGAAAATTACCCTCAGAAAATTACCCTCAGAAAATTACCCTCAGAAAATTACCCTCAGAAAATTACCCTCAGAAAATTACCCTCAGAAAATTACCCTCAGAAAATTACCTTCAGAAAATTACCCTCAGAAAATTACCCTCAGGATATTACCCTCACAATAAGACCCTGTAAATGACGCTTCAAAAAATACACTAAAAATGAGACACTGGAAATGCACCCCAAGAATTACCCTCAAAAAATTGACATCAAAATAACACCCCCAAAAAATTGTTTCTGAGAATAACACCCTCAAAAAATTGTTTCTGAGAATAACACCCTCAAAAAATTGTTCCTGAGAATAACACAAATTAAAAAAATTGTTTCTGAGAATAACACCCTCAAAAAATTGTTTCTGAGAATAACACCCTCGAAATAAGACCCTGGAATTGACACCCCAAAAATTACCCTCAAAATAAGACACTTCAAGTGATACCCCAAAAATTACCCTCAAAAAATTACTCTCAGAAAATTACTCTCAGAAAATTACTCTCAGAAAATTACTCTCAGAAAATTACTCTCAGAAAGTTACTCTCAGAAAGTTACACTCAGAAAACTACCCTCAGAAAATTACCCTCAGAAAATTACCCTCAGGAAATTGCCCTCAGAAAATAACCCCCGGAGAATTACCCGCAGAAAATGACCCTCAGAAAATGACCCTCAAAAAATTGCCATCAAAATTACACCCTCAGAAAATTGCCATCAAAATAACACCCTCAGAATAAGACCCTGGAAATGACACCCTCAAATTAAGACCCTGGAAATGACACCCTCAAATTAAGACCCTAGAAATGACACCCCAGATATTACCTTCAAAAAATTACCCTCAAAATAGCACCCTCGGAATAACACCCCCAAAAAATTACGCTAAGAAAATTGCCCTCAGAAAATTACCCTCAGAAAATTACTTTCAGAAAATTACCCTCAGAAAATTACCCTCAGAAAATTACCCTCAGAAAATTACCCTCAGAAAATTACCCTCAGAAAATTACCCTCAGAAAATTACCCTCAGAAAATTACCCTCAGAAAATTAACCTCAGAAAATTACCCTCAGAAAATTACCCGCAGGATATTACCCTCACAATAAGACCCTAAAATTGAGACGCTGGGAATGACACCCTCAAATTAAGACCCTAGAAATGACACCCCAGATATTACCTCCAAAAAATTACCCTCAAAATAGCACCCTCGAAATAACACCCTCAAAAAATTACTCTCAGAAAATTGCCCTCAGAAAATTACTCTCAGAAAATTACCCTCAGAAAATGACCCTAAGAAAATTACCTTCAGAAAATTACCCTCAGAAAATTACCCTCAGAAAATTACCCTCAGAAAATTACCCTCAGAAAATTACCCTCAGAAAATTACCCTCAGAAAATTACCCTCAGAAAATTACCCTCAGAAAATTACCCTCAGAAAATTACCCTCAGAAAATTACCCTCGGAAAATCACCCTCGGAAAATTACCCTCAGAAAATTACCCTCAGAAAATTACCCTCAGAAAATTACCCTCAGAAAATTACCCTCAGAAAATTACCCTCAGAAAATTACCCTCAGAAAATTACCCTCAGAAAATTACCCTCAGAAAATTACCCTCAGAAAATTACCCTCAGAAAATTACCTTCAGAAAATTACCCTCAGAAAATTACCCTCAGGATATTACCCTCACAATAAGACCCTGTAAATGACGCTTCAAAAATACACTAAAAATGAGACACTGGAAATGCACCCCAAGAATTACCCTCAAAAAATTGACATCAAAATAACACCCCCAAAAAATTGTTTCTGAGAATAACACCCTCAAAAAATTGTTTCTGAGAATAACACCCTCAAAAAATTGTTCCTGAGAATAACACAAATTAAAAAAATTGTTTCTGAGAATAACACCCTCAAAAAATTGTTTCTGAGAATAACACCCTCGAAAAATTGTTTCTGAGAATAACACCCTCAAAAAATTGTTTCTGAGAATAACACCCTCAAAAAATTGTTTCTGAGAATAACACCCTCAAAAAATTGTTTCTGAGAATAACACCCTCAAAATAAGACCATGGACATGACACCCTGAAAATTACCTTCAAAACAAGGCTTTGCAAATGACACCCTCAAATTAAGACCCTGGAAATGACACCCTCAAATTAAGACCCTGGGGAGCGCGCTCAGAAAATAACCCCCGGAGAATTACCCTCCAGAAATTGCTCTCAAAAAATGACCCTCGGAAAATTTTACTAAAAAAAATTACATTCAAGAAATTACACTCAGGAAATTACACTCAAAAAAATACACTCAAAATATTACACTCAAAATATTACACTCAAAATATTACACTCAAAATATTACACTCAAAATATTACACTCAAAATATTACACTCAAAATATTACACTCAAAATATTACACTCAAAATATTACACTCAAAATATTACACTCAAAATATTACACTCAAAATATTACACTCAAAATATTACACTCAAAATATTACACTCAAAATATTACACTCAAAATATTACACTCAAAATATTACACTCAAAATATTACACTCAAAATATTACACTCAAAATATTACACTCAAAATATTACACTCAAAATATTACACTCAAAATATTACACTCAAAATATTACACTCAAAATATTACACTCAAAATATTACACTCAAAATATTACACTCAAAATATTACACTCAAAATATTACACTCAAAATATTACACTCAAAATATTACACTCAAAATATTACACTCAAAATATTACACTCAAAATATTACACTCAAAATATTACACTCAAAATATTACACTCAAAATATTACACTCAAAATATTACACTCAAAATATTACACTCAAAATATTACACTCAAAATATTACACTCAAAATATTACACTCAAAATATTACACTCAAAATATTACACTCAAAATATTACACTCAAAATATTACACTCAAAATATTACACTCAAAATATTACACTCAAAATATTACACTCAAAATATTACACTCAAAATATTACCCTCGGAAAATTTACCCTCAAGATAACACCCACAAAAAATTGCCATCAAAATAACACCCTCAAAAAATTGCCCTCAGAATAACACCCTCGAAATAAGACCCTGGAAATGACACCCCAAAAATTACTCTCAAAATAACACCCTCAGAAAATTACCCTCAGAATAACACCCTCGAAATGAGACCCTGGAAATGACCCCCAAAAATTGCCATCAAAATAACACCCTCAAAAAATTGCCCTCAGAATAACACCCTCGAAATAAGACCCTGGAAATGACACCCCAAAAATTACTCTCAAAATAACACCCTCAGAAAATTACCCTCAGAATAACACCCTCGAAATGAGACCCTGGAAATGACCCCCAAAAATTACCCTCAAAATAAGACAATTCAAGTGATACCCCAAAAATTACCCTCAAAATAAGACACTTCAAGTGATACCCCAAAAATTACCCTCAAAAAATTACTCTCAGAAAATTACTCTCAGAAAATTACACTCAGAAAACTACCCTCAGAAAATTACCCTCAGGAAATTGCCCTCAGAAAATAACCCCCAGAGATTTACCCGCAGAAAATGACCCTCAAAAAATTGCCATCAATATTACACCCTCAGAAAATTGCCATCAAAATAACACCCTCAGAATAAGACCCTGGAAATGACACCCTCAATTTAAGACCCTGGAAATGACACCCTCAAATTAAGACCCTAGAAATGACACCCCAGATATTACCTTCAAAAAATTACCCTCAAAATAGCACCCTCGGAATAACACCCTCAAAAAATTACGCTAAGAAAATTGCCCTCAGAAAATTACCCTCAGAAAATTACTTTCAGAAAATTACCCTCAGGAAATTACCCTCAGAAAATTACCCTCAGAAAATTACCGTCAGAAAATTACCCTCAGAAAATTACCCTCAGAAAATTACCCTCAGAAAATTACCCGCAGGATATTACCCTCACAATAAGACCCTGTAAATGACGCTTCATAAATACACTAAAAATGAGACACTGGAAATGACACCCCACAAATTACCCTCAAAAAATTACCCTCAGAATAACACCCCCAAAATAAGACCCTGGAAATAACACCCCAAAAATTACCCTCAAAATGACACCCTTAAGAAATTACCCTCAGAATTACACCCTCGAAATAAGACCCTGGAATTGACACCCCAAAGATTACCCTCAAAATAAGACACTTCAAGTGATACCCCAAAAATTACCCTCAAAAAATTACTCTCAGAAAATTACTCTCAGAAAATTACTCTCAGAAAATTACTCTCAGAAAGTTACTCTCAGAAAGTTACACTCAGAAAACTACCCTCAGGAAATTACCCTCAGAAAATTACCCTCAGAAAATTACCCTCAGGAAATTGCCCTCAGAAAATAACCCCCAGAGAATTACCCGCAGAAAATGACCCTCAGAGAATGACCCTCAAAAAATTGCCATCAAAATTACACCCTCAGAAAATTGCCATCAAAATAACACCCTCAGAATAAGACCCTGGAAATGACACCCTAAAATTGAGACCCTGGAAATGACACCCTCAAATTAAGACCCTAGAAATGACACCCCAGATATTACCTCCAAAAAATTACCCTCAAAATAGCACCCTCGAAATAACACCCTCAAAAAATTACGCTCAGAAAATTGCCCTCAGAAAATTACCCTCAGAAAATTACTCTCAGAAAATTACCCTCAGAAAATTACCCTAAGAAAATTACCTTCAGAAAATTACATTCAGAAAATTACCCTCAGAAAATTACCCTCAGAAAATTACCCTCAGAAAATTACCCTCAGAAAATTACCCTCAGAAAATTACCCTCAGAAAATTACCCTCAGAGAATTACCCTCAGAAAATTACCCTCAGAAAATTACCCTCAGAAAATTACCCTCAGAAAATTACCCTCAGAAAATTACCCTCAGAAAATTACCCTCAGAAAATTACCCTCAGAAAATTACCCTCAGAAAATTACCCTCAGAAAATTACCCTCAGAAAATTACCCTCAGAAAATTACCCTCAGAAAATTACCCTCAGAAAATTACCCTCAGAAAATTACGCTCAGAAAATTACCCTCAGAAAATTACCCTCAGAAAATTACCCTCAGAAAATCACCCTCAGAAAATTACCCTCAGAAAATTACCCTCAGAAAATTACCCCCACAATAAGACCCTGTAAATGACGCTCCAAAAATACACTAAAAATGAGACACTGGAAATGCACCCCAAGAATTACCCTCAAAAAATTACCATCAAAATGACACCTTCAAAAAATTGCCCTCAGAATAACACCCTCAAAATAAGACCCTGGACATGACACCCTAAAAAATTACCCTCAAAATAAGACCCTGCAAATGACACTCTAGAAATTACCCCCGAAATAAGACACTGGGAATGACACCCGAATATTACCTTCAAAATAACACCCTCAAAAAATTACCCTCAGAATAACACCCTCAGAATAACACCCTGGAAATGACACCCCAAAAATTACCCTCAGAATAACACCCCCAAAATAAGACCCTGGAAATGACACCCCAAACATTACCCTCAAAATAACACCCTCAAAAAATTACCCTCAGAATAACACCCTCGAAATAAGACCCTGGAATTGACAACCCAAAAATTACCCTCAAAATGAGACACTTCAAGTGATACCCCAAGAATTACCCTCAAAAAATTACTCTCAGAAAATTACTCTCAGAAAATTACTCTCAGAAAATCACTCTCAGAAAATTACTCTCAGAAAATTACTCTCAGAAAATTACTCTCAGAAAATTACTCTCAGAAAATTACTCTCAGAAAGTTACTCTCAGAAAATTACTCTCAGAAAATTACTCTCAGAAAATTACTCTCAGAAAATTACTCTCAGAAAATTACTCTCAGAAAATTACTCTCAGAAAATTACTCTCAGAAAATTACACTCAGAAAACTACCCTCAGAAAACTACCCTCAGAAAACTACCCTCAGAAAATTACCCTCAGGAAATTGCCCTCAGAAAATAACCCCCAGAGAATTACCCGCAGAAAATGACCCTCAGAAAATGACCCTCGAAAAATTGCCACCAAAATTACACCCTCAGGAAATTGCCATCAAAATAACACCCTCAGAATAAGACCCTGGAAATGACACCCTCAAATTAAGACCCTGGAGATGACACCCTCAAATTAAGACCCTAGAAATGACCCCAGATATTACCTTCAAAAAATGACCCCAGATATTACCTTCAAAAAATTACCCTCAAAATAGCACCCTCGGAATAACACCCTCAAAAAATTACGCTAAGAAAATTGCCCTCAGAAAATTACCCTCAGAAAATTACTCTCAGAAAATTACCCTCAGAAAATTACCCTCAGAAAATTACCCTCAGAAAATTACCCTCAGAAAACTACCCTTAGAATAACACCCTCAAAGAATTGCCCTCAGAATAACACCCTCAAAATAAGACCCTGGAAATGACATACTAAGAATAAGACCCTAGAAATGACACCCCAAATATTACCTTCGAAAAATTACCCTAAAAAATTACCTTCAAAAAATTACCCTCAAAATAGCACCCTCAAAATAGCACCCTCGAAATAACACACTCCAAAAATTGCCCTCAGAATGACATCCTCAAGATGAGACCCTGGAAATGACACCCCAAAGATCACCCTCAAAATAGCATCCTCGAAATAACACCCTCTAAAAATTGCCCTCGGGATATGACCCTCAAAATAAGACCCTGGAGATGGCACCCTGAAAATTACCCTCAAAATAACACCCTCAAAAAATTGCCATCAAAATATCACCACCAAAAATTGCCCTCGGAATAACACCCCCAAAATAAGACCCTGGACATGACACCCTAGAAAATTACCCGCTAAATAAGACCCTGCAAATGACACTCTGAGAATCACCCTCAAAAGAAAGCCACTGGAAATGACAACCCAAAAATTACACTGGAAAAATTACCCTCGGGATAACACCCTCAAAAAATTGCCCTCAGAATAACACCCTCAAAATAAGACCCTGGACATGACACCCTAAAAAATTACCCTCAAAATAAGACCCTGCAAATGACACTCTAGAAATTACCCCCGAAATAAGACACTGGGAATGACACTCGAATATTACCTTCAAAATAACACCCTCAAAAAATTACCCTCAGAATAACACCCTCAGAATAACACCCTCAGAATGAGACCCTGGAAATGACACCCCAAAAATTACCCTCAGAATAACACCCCCAAAATAAGACCCTGGAAATGACACCCCAAACATTACCCTCAAAATAACACCCTCAAAAAATTACCCTCAGAATAACACCCTCGAAATAAGACCCTGGAATTGACAACCCAAAAATTACCCTCAAAATGAGACACTTCAAGTGATACCCCAAGAATTACCCTCAAAAAATTACTCTCAGAAAATTACTCTCAAAAAATTACTCTCAGAAAATTACTCTCAGAAAATTACACTCAGAAAACTACCCTCAGAAAACTACCCTCAGAAAATTACCCTCAGAAAATTGCCCTCAGAAAATTACCCTCAGAAAATGACCCTCAGAATATTACACTCAGAAAATTACTCTCAGAAAATTACTCTCAGAAAATTACTCTCAGAAAATTACTCTCAGAAAATTACTCTCAGAAAATTACACTCAGAAAACTACCCTCAGAAAACTACCCTCAGAAAACTACCCTCAGAAAACTACCTTCAGGAAATTGCCCTCAGAAAATAACCCCCAGAGAATTACCCGCAGAAAATGACCCTCAGAAAATGACCCTCGAAAAATTGCCACCAAAATTACACCCTCAGAAAATTGCCATCAAAATAACACCCTCAGAATAAGACCCTGGAAATGACACCCTCAAATTAAGACCCTGGAAATGACACCCTCAAATTAAGACCCTAGAAATGACCCCAGATATTACCTTCAAAAAATTACCCTCAAAATAGCACCCTCGGAATAACACCCTCAAAAAATTACGCTAAGAAAATTGCCCTCAGAAAATTACCCTCAGAAAATTACTCTCAGAAAATTACCCTCAGAAAATTACCCTCAGAAAATTACCCTCAGAAAATTACCCTCGGAAAACTACCCTTAGAATAACACCCTCAAAGAATTGCCCTCAGAATAACACCCTCAAAATAAGACCCTGGAAATGACATACTAAGAATAAGACCCTAGAAATGACACCCCAAATATTACCTTCGAAAAATTACCCTCAAAAAAATTACCTTCAAAAAATTACCCTCAAAATAGCACCCTCGAAATAACACACTCCAAAAATTGCCCTCAGAATGACATCCTCAAGATGAGACCCTGGAAATGACACCCCAAAGATCACCCTCGAAATAGCATCCTCGAAATAACACCCTCTAAAAATTGCCCTCGGGATATGACCCTCAAAATAAGACCCTGGAGATGGCACCCTGAAAATTACCCTCAAAATAACACCCTCAAAAAATTGCCATCAAAATATCACCACCAAAAATTGCCCTCGGAATAACACCCCCAAAATAAGACCCTGGACATGACACCCTAGAAAATTACCCGCTAAATAAGACCCTGCAAATGACACTCTGAGAATCACCCTCAAAAGAAAGCCACTGGAAATGACAACCCAAAAATTACACTGGAAAAATTACCCTCGGGATAACACCCTCAAAAAATTGCCCTCAGAATAACACCCTCAAAATAAGACCCTGGAAATGACACCCTGGAAATAAGACCCTAGAAATGGCACCCCAAGTATTACCCTCAGAAAATGACCCTCAGGAAATTACCCTCGAAATATTGCCATCAAAATAACACCCTCAAAAAATTGCCCCAAGAATAACACCCTCAAAAAATTGACATCAAAATAACACCCCCAAAAAATTGTTTCTGAGAATAACACCCTCAAAAAATTGTTTCTGAGAATAACACCCTCAAAAAATTGTTCCTGAGAATAACACCCTCAAAATAAGACCCTGGACATGACACCCTAAAAAATTACCCTCAAAATAAGACCCTGCAAATGACACTCTAGAAATTACCCCCGAAATAAGACACTGGGAATGACACCCGAATATTACCTTCAAAATAACACCCGCAAAAAATTACCCTCAGAATAACACCCTCAGAATGAGACCCTGGAAATGACACCCCAAAAATTACCCTCAGAATAGCACCCCCAAAATAAGACCCTGGAAATGACACCCCAAACATTACCCTCAAAATAACACCCTCAAAAAATTACCCTCAGAATAACACCCTCGAAATAAGACCCTGGAATTGACAACCCAAAAATTACCCTCAAAATGAGACACTTCAAGTGATACCCCAAGAATTACCCTCAAAAAATTACTCTCAGAAAATTACTCTCAGAAAATTACTCTCAGAAAATTACTCTCAGAAAATTACTCTCAGAAAATTACACTCAGAAAACTACCCTCAGAAAACTACCCTCAGAAAATTACCCTCAGAAAATTGCCCTCAGAAAATTACCCTCAGAAAATGACCCTCAGAATATTACACTCAGAAAATTACCCGCAGGATATTACCCTCACAATAAGACCCTGTAAATGACGCTTCATAAATACACTAAAAATGAGACACTGGAAATGACACCCCACAAATTACCCTCAAAAAATTACCCTCAGAATAACACCCCCAAAATAAGACCCTGGAAATAACACCCCAAAAATTACCCTCAAAATGACACCCTTAAGAAATTACCCTCAGAATAACACCCTCGAAATAAGACCCTGGAATTGACACCCCAAAAATTACCCTCAAAATAAGACACTTCAAGTGATACCCCAAAAATTACCCTCAAAAAATTACTCTCAGAAAATTACTCTCAGAAAATTACTCTCAGAAAATTACTCTCAGAAAGTTACTCTCAGAAAGTTACACTCAGAAAACTACCCTCAGGAAATTACCCTCAGAAAATTACCCTCAGAAAATTACCCTCAGGAAATTGCCCTCAGAAAATAACCCCCGGAGAATTACCCGCAGAAAATGACCCTCAGAAAATGACCCTCAAAAAATTGCCATCAAAATTACACCCTCAGAAAATTGCCATCAAAATAACACCCTCAGAATAAGACCCTGGAAATGACACCCTCAAATTAAGACCCTGGAAATGACACCCTCA
This sequence comes from Neoseiulus californicus, assembly GCA_028455905.1. Classification (NCBI taxonomy): domain Eukaryota; kingdom Metazoa; phylum Arthropoda; class Arachnida; order Mesostigmata; family Phytoseiidae; genus Neoseiulus; species Neoseiulus californicus. The sequence continues at coordinate 206,920 of JAMQGS010000019.1, forward strand.
AATTAAGACCCTAGAAATGACACCCCAGATATTACCTTCAAAAAATTACCCTCAAAATAGCACCCTCGGAATAACACCCCCAAAAAATTACGCTAAGAAAATTGCCCTCAGAAAATTACCCTCAGAAAATTACTTTCAGAAAATTACCCTCAGAAAATTACCCTCAGAAAATTACCCTCAGAAAATTACCCTCAGAAAATTACCCTCAGAAAATTACCCTCAGAAAATTACCCTCAGAAAATTACCCTCAGAAAATTAACCTCAGAAAATTACCCTCAGAAAATTACCCGCAGGATATTACCCTCACAATAAGACCCTAAAATTGAGACGCTGGGAATGACACCCTCAAATTAAGACCCTAGAAATGACACCCCAGATATTACCTCCAAAAAATTACCCTCAAAATAGCACCCTCGAAATAACACCCTCAAAAAATTACTCTCAGAAAATTGCCCTCAGAAAATTACTCTCAGAAAATTACCCTCAGAAAATGACCCTAAGAAAATTACCTTCAGAAAATTACCCTCAGAAAATTACCCTCAGAAAATTACCCTCAGAAAATTACCCTCAGAAAATTACCCTCAGAAAATTACCCTCAGAAAATTACCCTCAGAAAATTACCCTCAGAAAATTACCCTCAGAAAATTACCCTCAGAAAATTACCCTCGGAAAATCACCCTCGGAAAATTACCCTCAGAAAATTACCCTCAGAAAATTACCCTCAGAAAATTACCCTCAGAAAATTACCCTCAGAAAATTACCCTCAGAAAATTACCCTCAGAAAATTACCCTCAGAAAATTACCCTCAGAAAATTACCCTCAGAAAATTACCCTCAGAAAATTACCCTCAGAAAATTACCCTCAGAAAATTACCCTCAGAAAATTACCTTCAGAAAATTACCCTCAGAAAATTACCCTCAGGATATTACCCTCACAATAAGACCCTGTAAATGACGCTTCAAAAATACACTAAAAATGAGACACTGGAAATGCACCCCAAGAATTACCCTCAAAAAATTGACATCAAAATAACACCCCCAAAAAATTGTTTCTGAGAATAACACCCTCAAAAAATTGTTTCTGAGAATAACACCCTCAAAAAATTGTTCCTGAGAATAACACAAATTAAAAAAATTGTTTCTGAGAATAACACCCTCAAAAAATTGTTTCTGAGAATAACACCCTCGAAATAAGACCCTGGAATTGACACCCCAAAAATTACCCTCAAAATAAGACACTTCAAGTGATACCCCAAAAATTACCCTCAAAAAATTACTCTCAGAAAATTACTCTCAGAAAATTACTCTCAGAAAATTACTCTCAGAAAGTTACTCTCAGAAAGTTACACTCAGAAAACTACCCTCAGGAAATTACCCTCAGAAAATTACCCTCAGAAAATTACCCTCAGGAAATTGCCCTCAGAAAATAACCCCCGGAGAATTACCCGCAGAAAATGACCCTCAGAAAATGACCCTCAAAAAATTGCCATCAAAATTACACCCTCAGAAAATTGCCATCAAAATAACACCCTCAGAATAAGACCCTGGAAATGACACCCTCAAATTAAGACCCTGGAAATGACACCCTCAAATTAAGACCCTAGAAATGACACCCCAGATATTACCTTCAAAAAATTACCCTCAAAATAGCACCCTCGGAATAACACCCCCAAAAAATTACGCTAAGAAAATTGCCCTCAGAAAATTACCCTCAGAAAATTACTTTCAGAAAATTACCCTCAGAAAATTACCCTCAGAAAATTACCCTCAGAAAATTACCCTCAGAAAATTACCCTCAGAAAATTACCCTCAGAAAATTACCCTCAGAAAATTACCCTCAGAAAATTAACCTCAGAAAATTACCCTCAGAAAATTACCCGCAGGATATTACCCTCACAATAAGACCCTAAAATTGAGACGCTGGGAATGACACCCTCAAATTAAGACCCTAGAAATGACACCCCAGATATTACCTCCAAAAAATTACCCTCAAAATAGCACCCTCGAAATAACACCCTCAAAAAATTACTCTCAGAAAATTGCCCTCAGAAAATTACTCTCAGAAAATTACCCTCAGAAAATGACCCTAAGAAAATTACCTTCAGAAAATTACCCTCAGAAAATTACCCTCAGAAAATTACCCTCAGAAAATTACCCTCAGAAAATTACCCTCAGAAAATTACCCTCAGAAAATTACCCTCAGAAAATTACCCTCAGAAAATTACCCTCAGAAAATTACCCTCAGAAAATTACCCTCGGAAAATCACCCTCGGAAAATTACCCTCAGAAAATTACCCTCAGAAAATTACCCTCAGAAAATTACCCTCAGAAAATTACCCTCAGAAAATTACCCTCAGAAAATTACCCTCAGAAAATTACCCTCAGAAAATTACCCTCAGAAAATTACCCTCAGAAAATTACCCTCAGAAAATTACCTTCAGAAAATTACCCTCAGAAAATTACCCTCAGGATATTACCCTCACAATAAGACCCTGTAAATGACGCTTCAAAAATACACTAAAAAATGAGACACTGGAAATGCACCCCAAGAATTACCCTCAAAAAATTGACATCAAAATAACACCCCCAAAAAATTGTTTCTGAGAATAACACCCTCAAAAAATTGTTTCTGAGAATAACACCCTCAAAAAATTGTTCCTGAGAATAACACAAATTAAAAAAAATTGTTTCTGAGAATAACACCCTCAAAAAATTGTTTCTGAGAATAACACCCTCGAAAAATTGTTTCTGAGAATAACACCCTCAAAAAATTGTTTCTGAGAATAACACCCTCAAAAAATTGTTTCTGAGAATAACACCCTCAAAAAATTGTTTCTGAGAATAACACCCTCAAAATAAGACCATGGACATGACACCCTGAAAATTACCTTCAAAACAAGGCTTTGCAAATGACACCCTCAAATTAAGACCCTGGAAATGACACCCTCAAATTAAGACCCTGGGGAGCGCGCTCAGAAAATAACCCCCGGAGAATTACCCTCCAGAAATTGCTCTCAAAAAATGACCCTCGGAAAATTTTACTAAAAAAAATTACATTCAAGAAATTACACTCAGGAAATTACACTCAAAAAAATACACTCAAAATATTACACTCAAAATATTACACTCAAAATATTACACTCAAAATATTACACTCAAAATATTACACTCAAAATATTACACTCAAAATATTACACTCAAAATATTACACTCAAAATATTACACTCAAAATATTACACTCAAAATATTACACTCAAAATATTACACTCAAAATATTACACTCAAAATATTACACTCAAAATATTACACTCAAAATATTACACTCAAAATATTACACTCAAAATATTACACTCAAAATATTACACTCAAAATATTACACTCAAAATATTACACTCAAAATATTACACTCAAAATATTACACTCAAAATATTACACTCAAAATATTACACTCAAAATATTACACTCAAAATATTACACTCAAAATATTACACTCAAAATATTACACTCAAAATATTACACTCAAAATATTACACTCAAAATATTACACTCAAAATATTACACTCAAAATATTACACTCAAAATATTACACTCAAAATATTACACTCAAAATATTACACTCAAAATATTACACTCAAAATATTACACTCAAAATATTACACTCAAAATATTACACTCAAAATATTACACTCAAAATATTACACTCAAAATATTACACTCAAAATATTACACTCAAAATATTACACTCAAAATATTACACTCAAAATATTACACTCAAAATATTACACTCAAAATATTACACTCAAAATATTACACTCAAAATATTACACTCAAAATATTACACTCAAAATATTACACTCAAAATATTACACTCAAAATATTACACTCAAAATATTACACTCAAAATATTACACTCAAAATATTACACTCAAAATATTACACTCAAAATATTACACTCAAAATATTACCCTCGGAAAATTTACCCTCAAGATAACACCCACAAAAAATTGCCATCAAAATAACACCCTCAAAAAATTGCCCTCAGAATAACACCCTCGAAATAAGACCCTGGAAATGACACCCCAAAAATTACTCTCAAAATAACACCCTCAGAAAATTACCCTCAGAATAACACCCTCGAAATGAGACCCTGGAAATGACCCCCAAAAATTGCCATCAAAATAACACCCTCAAAAAATTGCCCTCAGAATAACACCCTCGAAATAAGACCCTGGAAATGACACCCCAAAAATTACTCTCAAAATAACACCCTCAGAAAATTACCCTCAGAATAACACCCTCGAAATGAGACCCTGGAAATGACCCCCAAAAATTACCCTCAAAATAAGACAATTCAAGTGATACCCCAAAAATTACCCTCAAAATAAGACACTTCAAGTGATACCCCAAAAATTACCCTCAAAAAATTACTCTCAGAAAATTACTCTCAGAAAATTACACTCAGAAAACTACCCTCAGAAAATTACCCTCAGGAAATTGCCCTCAGAAAATAACCCCCAGAGATTTACCCGCAGAAAATGACCCTCAAAAAATTGCCATCAATATTACACCCTCAGAAAATTGCCATCAAAATAACACCCTCAGAATAAGACCCTGGAAATGACACCCTCAATTTAAGACCCTGGAAATGACACCCTCAAATTAAGACCCTAGAAATGACACCCCAGATATTACCTTCAAAAAATTACCCTCAAAATAGCACCCTCGGAATAACACCCTCAAAAAATTACGCTAAGAAAATTGCCCTCAGAAAATTACCCTCAGAAAATTACTCTCAGAAAATTACCCTCAGAAAATTACCCTCAGAAAATTACCCTCAGAAAATTACCCTCAGAAAATTACCCTCAGAAAATTACCCTCAGAAAATTACCCTCAGAAAATTACCCTCAGAAAATTAACCTCAGAAAATTACCCTCAGAAAATTACCCGCAGGATATTACCCTCACAATAAGACCCTAAAATTGAGACGCTGGGAATGACACCCTCAAATTAAGACCCTAGAAATGACACCCCAGATATTACCTCCAAAAAATTACCCTCAAAATAGCACCCTCGAAATAACACCCTCAAAAAATTACTCTCAGAAAATTGCCCTCAGAAAATTACTCTCAGAAAATTACCCTCAGAAAATGACCCTAAGAAAATTACCTTCAGAAAATTACCCTCAGAAAATTACCCTCAGAAAATTACCCTCAGAAAATTACCCTCAGAAAATTACCCTCAGAAAATTACCCTCAGAAAATTACCCTCAGAAAATTACCCTCAGAAAATTACCCTCAGAAAATTACCCTCAGAAAATTACCCTCGGAAAATCACCCTCGGAAAATTACCCTCAGAAAATTACCCTCAGAAAATTACCCTCAGAAAATTACCCTCAGAAAATTACCCTCAGAAAATTACCCTCAGAAAATTACCCTCAGAAAATTACCCTCAGAAAATTACCCTCAGAAAATTACCCTCAGAAAATTACCCTCAGAAAATTACCCTCAGAAAATTACCCTCAGAAAATTACCTTCAGAAAATTACCCTCAGAAAATTACCCTCAGGATATTACCCTCACAATA
>JAMQGS010000019.1:222500-226760 GCA_028455905.1 Neoseiulus californicus
TTAGGTTTAGGTTTAGGTTTAGGTTTAGGTTTAGGTTTAGGTTTAGGTTTAGGTTTAGGTTTAGGTTTAGGTTTAGGTTTAGGTTTAGGTTTAGGTTTAGGTTTAGGTTTAGGTTTAGGTTTAGGTTTAGGTTTAGGTTTAGGTTTAGGTTTAGGTTTAGGTTTAGGTTTAGGTTTAGGTTTAGGTTTAGGTTTAGGTTTAGGTTTAGGTTTAGGTTTAGGTTTAGGTTTAGGTTTAGGTTTAGGGTTTAGTGTTTAGGTTTAGGTTTAGGTTTAGGTTTAGGTTTAGGTTTAGGTTTAGGTTTAGGTTTAGGTTTAGGTTTAGGTTTAGGTTTAGGTTTAGGTTTAGGTTTAGGTTTAGGTTTAGGTTTAGGTTTAGGTTTAGGTTTAGGTTTAGGTTTAGGTTTAGGTTTAGGTTTAGGTTTAGGTTTAGGTTTAGGTTTAGGTTTAGGTTTAGGTTTAGGTTTAGGTTTAGGTTTAGGTTTAGGTTTAGGTTTAGGTTTAGGTTTAGGTTTAGGTTTAGGTTTAGGTTTAGGTTTAGGTTTAGGTTTAGGTTTAGGTTTAGGTTTAGGTTTAGGTTTAGGTTTAGGTTTAGGTTTAGGTTTAGGTTTAGGTTTAGGTTTAGGTTTAGGTTTAGGTTTAGGTTTAGGTTTAGGTTTAGGTTTAGGTTTAGGTTTAGGTTTAGGTTTAGGTTTAGGTTTAGGTTTAGGTTTAGGTTTAGGTTTAGGTTTAGGTTTAGGTTTAGGTTTAGGTTTAGGTTTAGGTTTAGGTTTAGGTTTAGGTTTAGGTTTAGGTTTAGGTTTAGGTTTAGGTTTAGGTTTAGGTTTAGGTTTAGGTTTAGGTTTAGGTTTAGGTTTAGGTTTAGGTTTAGGTTTAGGTTTAGGTTTAGGTTTAGGTTTAGGTTTAGGTTTAGGTTTAGGTTTAGGTTTAGGTTTAGGTTTAGGTTTAGGTTTAGGTTTAGGTTTAGGTTTAGGTTTAGGTTTAGGTTTAGGTTTAGGTTTAGGTTTAGGTTTAGGTTTAGGTTTAGGTTTAGGTTTAGGTTTAGGTTTAGGTTTAGGTTTAGGTTTAGGTTTAGGTTTAGGTTTAGGTTTAGGTTTAGGTTTAGGTTTAGGTTTAGGTTTAGGTTTAGGTTTAGGTTTAGGTTTAGGTTTAGGTTTAGGTTTAGGTTTAGGTTTAGGTTTAGGTTTAGGTTTAGGTTTAGGTTTAGGTTTAGGTTTAGGTTTAGGTTTAGGTTTAGGTTTAGGTTTAGGTTTAGGTTTAGGTTTAGGTTTAGGTTTAGGTTTAGGTTTAGGTTTAGGTTTAGGTTTAGGTTTAGGTTTAGGTTTAGGTTTAGGTTTAGGTTTAGGTTTAGGTTTAGGTTTAGGTTTAGGTTTAGGTTTAGGTTTAGGTTTAGGTTTAGGTTTAGGTTTAGGTTTAGGTTTAGGTTTAGGTTTAGGTTTAGGTTTAGGTTTAGGTTTAGGTTTAGGTTTAGGTTTAGGTTTAGGTTTAGGTTTAGGTTTAGGTTTAGGTTTAGGTTTAGGTTTAGGTTTAGGTTTAGGTTTAGGTTTAGGTTTAGGTTTAGGTTTAGGTTTAGGTTTAGGTTTAGGTTTAGGTTTAGGTTTAGGTTTAGGTTTAGGTTTAGGTTTAGTTGTTTAGGTTTAGGTTTAGGTTTAGGTTTAGGTTTAGGTTTAGGTTTAGGTTTAGGTTTAGGTTTAGGTTTAGGTTTAGGTTTAGGTTTAGGTTTAGGTTTAGGTTTAGGTTTAGGTTTAGGTTTAGGTTTAGGTTTAGGTTTAGGTTTAGGTTTAGGTTTAGGTTTAGGTTTAGGTTTAGGTTTAGGTTTAGGTTTAGGTTTAGGTTTAGGTTTGGTTTAGGTTTAGGTTTAGGTTTAGGTTTAGGTTTAGGTTTAGGTTTAGGTTTAGGTTTAGGTTTAGGTTTAGGTTTAGGTTTAGGTTTAGGTTTAGGTTTAGGTTTAGGTTTAGGTTTAGGTTTAGGTTTAGGTTTAGGTTTAGGTTTAGGTTTAGGTTTAGGTTTAGGTTTAGGTTTAGGTTTAGGTTTAGGTTTAGGTTTAGGTTTAGGTTTAGGTTTAGGTTTAGGTTTAGGTTTAGGTTTAGGTTTAGGTTTAGGTTTAGGTTTAGGTTTAGGTTTAGGTTTAGGTTTAGGTTTAGGTTTAGGTTTAGGTTTAGGTTTAGGTTTAGGTTTAGGTTTAGGTTTAGGTTTAGGTTTAGGTTTAGGTTTAGGTTTAGGTTTAGGTTTAGTTAGGTTTAGGTTTAGGTTTAGGTTTAGGTTTAGGTTTAGGTTTAGGTTTAGGTTTAGGTTTAGGTTTAGGTTTAGGTTTAGGTTTAGGTTTAGGTTTAGGTTTAGGTTTAGGTTTAGGTTTAGGTTTAGGTTTAGGTTTAGGTTTTTTAGGTTTAGGTTTAGGTTTAGGTTTAGGTTTGTTTAGGTTTTAGGTTTAGGTTTAGGTTTAGGTTTAGGTTTAGGTTTAGGTTTAGGTTTAGGTTTAGGTTTAGGTTTAGGTTTAGGTTTAGGTTTAGGTTTAGGTTTAGGTTTAGGTTTAGGTTTAGGTTTAGGTTTAGGTTTAGGTTTAGGTTTAGGTTTAGGTTTAGGTTTAGGTTTAGGTTTAGGTTTAGGTTTAGGTTTAGGTTTAGGTTTAGGTTTAGGTTTAGGTTAGGGTTTAGGTTTAGGTTTAGGTTTAGGTTTAGGTTTAGGTTTAGGTTTAGGTTTTTAGGTTTAGGTTTAGTTTAGGTTTAGGTTTAGGTTTAGGTTTAGGTTTAGGTTTAGGTTTAGGTTTAGGTTTAGGTTTAGGTTTAGGTTTAGGTTTAGGTTTAGGTTTAGGTTTAGGTTTAGGTTTAGGTTTAGGTTTAGGTTTAGGTTTAGGTTTAGGTTTAGGTTTAGGTTTAGGTTTAGGTTTAGGTTTAGGTTTAGGTTTAGGTTTAGGTTTAGGTTTAGGTTTAGGTTTAGGTTTAGGTTTAGGTTTAGGTTTAGGTTTAGGTTTAGGTTTAGGTTTAGGTTTAGGTTTAGGTTTAGGTTTAGGTTTAGGTTTAGGTTTAGGTTTAGGTTTAGGTTTAGGTTTAGGTTTAGGTTTAGGTTTAGGTTTAGGTTTAGGTTTAGGTTTAGGTTTTAGGTTTAGGTTTAGGTTTAGGTTTAGGTTTAGGTTTAGGTTTAGGTTTAGGTTTAGGTTTAGGTTTAGGTTTAGGTTTAGGTTTAGGTTTAGGTTTAGGTTTAGGTTTAGGTTTAGGTTTAGGTTTAGGTTTAGGTTTAGGTTTAGGTTTAGGTTTAGGTTTAGGTTTAGGTTTAGGTTTAGGTTTAGGTTTAGGTTTAGGTTTAGGTTTAGGTTTAGGTTTAGGTTTAGGTTTAGGGTTTAGGTTTAGGTTTAGGTTTAGGTTTAGGTTTAGGTTTAGGTTTAGGTTTAGGTTTAGGTTTAGGTTTAGGTTTAGGTTTAGGTTTAGGTTTAGGTTTAGGTTTAGGTTTAGGTTTAGGTTTAGGTTTAGGTTTAGGTTTAGGTTTAGGTTTAGGTTTAGGTTTAGGTTTAGGTTTAGGTTTAGGTTTAGGTTTAGGTTTAGGTTTAGGTTTAGGTTTAGGTTTAGGTTTAGGTTTAGGTTTAGGTTTAGGTTTAGGTTTAGGTTTAGGTTTAGGTTTAGGTTTAGGTTTAGGTTTAGGTTTAGGTTTAGGTTTAGGTTTAGGTTTAGGTTTAGGTTTAGGTTTAGGTTTAGGTTTAGGTTTAGGTTTAGGTTAGGTTTAGGTTTAGGTTTAGGTTTAGGTTTAGGTTTAGGTTTAGGTTTAGGTTTAGGTTTAGGTTTAGGTTTAGGTTTAGGTTTAGGTTTAGGTTTAGGTTTAGGTTTAGGTTTAGGTTTAGGTTTAGGTTTAGGTTTAGGTTTAGGTTTAGGTTTAGGTTTAGGTTTAGGTTTAGGTTTAGGTTTAGGTTTAGGTTTAGGTTTAGGTTTAGGTTTAGGTTTAGGTTTAGGTTTAGGTTTAGGTTTAGGTTTAGGTTTAGGTTTAGGTTTAGGTTTAGGTTTAGGTTTAGGTTTAGGTTTAGGTTTAGGTTTAGGTTTAGGTTTAGGTTTAGGTTTAGGTTTAGGTTTAGGTTTAGGTTTAGGTTTAGGTTTAGGTTTAGGTTTAGGTTTAGGTTTAGGGTTTAGGTTTAGGTTTAGGTTTAGGTTTAGGTTTAGGTTTAGGTTTAGGTTTAGGTTTAGGTTAGGTTTAGGTTTAGGTTTAGGTTTAGGTTGGGTTAGGTTAGGTTTAGGTTTAGGTTAGGTTTAGGTTTAGGTTAGGTTTAGGTTTAGGT
>JAMQGS010000020.1:0-2500 GCA_028455905.1 Neoseiulus californicus
AACCTAACCTAACCTAACCTAACCTAACCTAACCTAACCTAACCTAACCTAACCTAACCTAACCTAACCTAACCTAACCCAACCTAACCTAACCTAACCTAACCTAACCTAACCTAACCTAACCTAACCTAACCTAACCTAACCTAACCTAACCTAACCTAACCTAACCTAACCTAACCTAACCTAACCTAACCTAACCTAACCTAACCTAACCTAACCTAACCTAACCCAACCTAACCTAACCTAACCTAACCTAACCTAACCTAACCCAACCTAACCTAACCTAACCTAACCTAACCTAACCTAACCTAACCTAACCTAACCTAACCTAACCTAACCTAACCTAACCTAACCTAACCTAACCTAACCTAACCTAACCTAACCTAACCTAACCCAACCTAACCTAACCTAACCTAACCTAACCTAACCTAACCTAACCTAACCTAACCTAACCCAACCTAACCTAACCTAACCTAACCTAACCTAACCTAACCTAACCCAACCTAACACCAACCTAACCTAACCTAACCTAACCTAACCTAACCTAACCTAACCTAACCTAACCTAACCTAACCTAACCTAACCTAACCTAACCTAACCTAACCTAACCCAACCTAACCTAACCTAACCTAACCTAACCTAACCTAACCTAACCTAACCTAACCTAACCTAACCTAACCTAACCTAACCTAACCTAACCTAACCTAACCTAACCTAACCTAACCTAACCTAACCTAACCTAACCTAACCTAACCTAACCTAACCTAACCTAACCTAACCTAACCTAACCTAACCTAACCTAACCTAACCTAACCTAACCTAACCTAACCTAACCTAACCTAACCTAACCTAACCTAACCTAACCTAACCTAACCTAACCTAACCTAACCTAACCTAACCTAACCTAACCTAACCTAACCTAACCTAACCTAACCTAACCTAACCTAACCTAACCCAACCTAACCTAACCTAACCTAACCCAACCTAACCTAACCTAACCTAACCCAACCTAACCTAACCTAACCTAACCTAACCTAACCTAACCTAACCTAACCTAACCTAACCTAACCTAACCTAACCTAACCTAACCTAACCTAACCTAACCTAACCTAACCTAACCTAACCTAACCTAACCTAACCTAACCTAACCTAACCTAACCTAACCTAACCTAACCTAACCTAACCTAACCTAACCTAACCTAACCTAACCTAACCTAACCTAACCTAACCTAACCTAACCTAACCTAACCTAACCTAACCTAACCTAACCTAACCTAACCTAACCTAACCTAACCTAACCTAACCTAACCTAACCTAACCTAACCTAACCTAACCTAACCTAACCTAACCTAACCTAACCTAACCTAACCTAACCTAACCTAACCTAACCTAACCTAACCTAACCTAACCTAACCTAACCTAACCTAACCTAACCTAACCTAACCTAACCTAACCTAACCTAACCTAACCTAACCTAACCTAACCTAACCTAACCTAACCTAACCTAACCTAACCTAACCTAACCTAACCTAACCTAACCTAACCTAACCTAACCTAACCTAACCTAACCTAACCTAACCTAACCTAACCTAACCTAACCTAACCTAACCTAACCTAACCTAACCTAACCTAACCTAACCTAACCTAACCTAACCTAACCTAACCTAACCTAACCTAACCTAACCTAACCTAACCTAACCTAACCTAACCTAACCTAACCTAACCTAACCTAACCTAACCTAACCTAACCTAACCTAACCTAACCTAACCTAACCTAACCTAACCTAACCTAACCTAACCTAACCTAACCTAACCTAACCTAACCTAACCTAACCTAACCTAACCTAACCTAACCTAACCTAACCTAACCTAACCTAACCTAACCTAACCTAACCTAACCTAACCTAACCTAACCTAACCTAACCTAACCTAACCTAACCTAACCTAACCTAACCTAACCTAACCTAACCTAACCTAACCTAACCTAACCTAACCTAACCTAACCTAACCTAACCTAACCTAACCTAACCTAACCTAACCTAACCTAACCTAACCTAACCTAACCTAACCTAACCTAACCTAACCTAACCTAACCTAACCTAACCTAACCTAACCTAACCTAACCTAACCTAACCTAACCTAACCTAACCTAACCTAACCTAACCTAACCTAACCTAACCTAACCTAACCTAACCTAACCTAACCTAACCTAACCTAACCTAACCTAACCTAACCTAACCTAACCTAACCTAACCTAACCTAACCTAACCTAACCTAACCTAACCTAACCTAACCTAACCTAACCTAACCTAACCTAACCTAACCTAACCTAACCTAACCTAACCTAACCTAACCTAACCTAACCCAACCTAACCTAACCTAACCTAACCTAACCTAACCTAACCTAACCTAACCTAACCTAACCTAACCTAACCTAACCTAACCTAACCTAACCTAACCTAACCTAACCTAACCTAACCTAACCTAACCTAACCTAACC